>JAHXRV010001940.1:0-29009 GCA_019904355.1 Psilocybe tampanensis | reverse complement strand
GCCAACGCTTCTGTAAGATGATGTCTGGTAAATGACCAGTCGACGTTGGCCATGAAGAGCTCCATTACGATTACGAGGAAGAGAAGGTTAGAGATGAAGGCAAGAAGTGGGTCGATAAGCAGTTATATACACATGGAATCTTATGGCCTGGGATGCATAGGCGCTCAGAATCCTTGTCTTGACAAGAAAGGACAATCGTCGGACGGACTGAGACCGGACCCTCTCCGATAAGAACGTGACCATCATTTGGCACGAAAGGTTGGGAGAATGGATTTGATTTCTCTCTTGGCGAACTTGAGCCTGTCCTCTATCAGGCTCTGGGTGGGTGTTAGCTCTGTTGTAAAATGAATAGAAGACAAAAAGGACGAACGACGTCAGACAAGTGCCTATTGCGCTCGAATTCACTGCGAATCCAGGCGACAGTCTCTGTTCTTGTCACGGGGTCTGGGATGACTTTTATTGGGGCAGTTAACGGGCTGGAATATGGGAGAGGAAAGAAAGAAACCTTTGGAAGCCCTCACGGCATGGCGATATAGATTGATGACCTCCTGCTTGAGAATGAAATGTTTGAGTGTGAGGTTGTGCATGTTCTGGTGAAAGGGCCGTGGCTTGTATTTATTTAGAGACTCGCCGCAAATTGAGTTACCCTGTGATCGTTTCAAGGCCCGCGTTGCAAGCTTGTCCTCAGTCCTCTTCCTTCTCCTCTCTTTGCAAACACCACTGCCTCTTACTTCTGCAATCCAAACATGTCTTCTCCACCCATCTCTGCCCATCTTCTGCCCCCCTCAGCCCCCGCCATCTCAATCTCAGACTCCCCCGCAACAGCTGACAGCACCTTGCACACCCCCGACAATCCTGACCACCAAATCCTCTCCCCCCCTCCTCCCTTGAGAAAATATACCCGACGCCAACTCGTGGCTCTTTCTGCTTCTCCTCTAGTAATGCCACCCGCAAATATGCCTGAATTAAAAGTTTGGTTTGGGTAATTATCATGTTTTGCGATTCTTTTTGCCGTTTTTGAGACCTTTCCGTTTGCAGATCAGAGAATGAAAACGCAACGAAGAAGGACGATTCACCAACACCTCACACCGCCAGGGAACGACGGTGAGCTCAGAGACGCTTGTCCCCGACACCTTTGCTGACGTTGATACCTCCTTACAGCTTTCGCCGAGATGCTGATGATGGAGGTACACATATCTTTTTTCCACCTTTCCTAGCTCAATCCTAATGATTAATTCTGATAGACACAACTGCAAGACCATCCTTCCGTACAACCCTTTCGCAACCGTCTCAAATGGGCAACTTCAAGCATCAATCCTTGCGTTCCAGTGATCGTGACAGGGACAGGGACAGGGATAGAGACGGAGAGAAGGAAAGAGAACGCGACATTCGTGAAAAAGAAGGTCATGAACGTCTTCGACATGTAAGTCGTATATTTGTATTATCTTATCGACCTAACTTAAAATGTTTTGTTTTAAAAACTCAAGCTATCTGACAAGTTCGACCGTGACAGGCTTGCCCTTCCTCTGTCAACGGCAAGGAAGGAAAGAGAGACGGCTCCTCACCTCAATGCAAGCACCACGAGAACGACGCCTGTACTATCTTCAAACGCTGCTTCCCGCCGGGCAGATACTCGCGAAGCTGCCAAGAAAAAAGTTGGTGAGGCAAGCGAAGATTGGAGAAGAGGTGGATGCCTCGTCTCTAAGTATTTAATTCGATACTGACCTTTTCTTATATAACAGGCGCAGAACCTCGTTCTGGTCGTGAAGACCGTGAGTCCCAATCTCTTGTAATTGCAAAGATATTTCTACTCACAGACTTCTAGGTGCTGAAGGTGGTAGAAGGGAGGATCGAGATCGTGTCCGTGATTCATCTCGTGCTAAGCGCGAAGGATCTGTTACTCGTAAAGAACGGGAGGAACCACGGGATAAAACCCTACGAGGAGACAGGGATCGCGATGAGCAAAGACGGGACAAAGATCGCGAAGTTGAACCGGACGAAGATCCTCGGAGGTGGCGAGACGACGGCAAACGGGAAGAGCGACTGGCATCCTCACGCAGAGAGCGCGGTCGTGATAAAACCAATGCTGACCACGGTTGGGAAGGCTCAGGAGACAAACGCTGGACAACTGTTGATGATCGTGGATTCAAACGATCTTCTGCTCGTGACCGCAAACCTGGAAATGCAACAGACGAGGTCAAAGAAAAAGAAGACCGTCGAGAGAGAGAACGGGAAAAGGAGAAAGAGCCCGCCTGGATGGATAACTATGTTCCTAGCGAGTCTACTCCCGGCATTCTCGGCGGCCAGAGCTCGACAGGAGAATTGGATGGGATCCAGGCCTGGAAAAAGGGATTGAAAGAATCCAAAGATAAGGAAGTTGTTCTTTCAGTGTCCGCAAAAGAAACAGTGCTCGAGAAGCCTTTGGTGCCATCAAATTCAACGGAAAAACCTGCTATGGATGAAATCGCGATGTTCAAAGAAATGATGAGGAAAGAGGAAGAAAAGAAGAAGACCGGTACTGATGATGTCAAGAAAGAAAATATACTCAGCACTTCATCGAAAGCAGAGGATGCGTTGAATTTGGTTCCTCAACGCAAGCAAATTGCCTCCGAAGGTAGGTAGTTGAGATATCTCATATCAAGTCATTGACTCATATTTCGATTCGATAGATTCTCTTGCCAAACTCTTTCTTCCACGGAAACCAGAAGAACTTAATTCGCAACCGCAGAATGTGTCGATGGATTCCGCAGGGCCTTCTATGAACATACCGCCTCCGGGGATAAAAGCTAGCACGGTCCCTATTAAATCCACTTTGGATGGATTCCCGCAAGGCAGGGGACCAAACATGGGTGCATCCGATTTGTCGCAACCGCCTTCTTCCACGCAGCCAGGAGATCATGGTGCAGCCTCAAATTCCTTCCAACCTCCTCCCGGATCACGATTGCTCGCATTTGCGCGACCTAAAGGCCCGAATTCGAATCAGCCAACAAATAGCCCATCACAAAGCTTGAACGGCGAGTAGATATCTTCACCATCTCTTATCCATCTAATTTTACGTGCAGGAGGCTTGCCAACAGGGCTATCCGATGCTGCTCAATTCTACGTGAAGACTGAATCCCCTCGTCCCCCGCCTGGTTTTTCGCCATTCGACGAACAATCCCGTCAACATTTCAGTTACGAAGAATCTCGAGAAATCAATATACCTCTTACTCTCAATGCCAGTTCCCGTATACCATTGGAACAAAATTTCAATACTAATCTCAACCCTCAAATCGAACCAAATTACAATGGAGGGCCTGCTGGGAAGGGTTCCCGTTTTGCGAAATTCTTTGACGGTAAAGGTCGCGATAATGTGTCGTCTGCAGGAAAGCATCAACTTTCCAGTGGTTTCACTTCCCCATCTCCAAGCCACAGTTCGAGGCAGGAGCACGGCTCCTTGATCCAAGGAAACCAAGGCGATCAGCACGCAATGGATGAACTCGTCGCAATGCTCAGTAGTTCATCTCAGGTAGGCTTTCATGACCGTTTGACGCCTTCGCAAACTAATCTTCCTGACAATAGCGCGGCAACATGGTTCCTCTTTCCAACCCGCTGCTCAATAATAATGGGGCATTCGGCGGTCCAGCGCCAAATTTGCACAGTCTCCAACAGCAACACCTCCAGCAATCACAGCAGGTCCATAATAACCGCCTTGAACCTCTGTATGATAGTCGTTCCGAAGACCGCAGCTTTGTTCCTGATGGGATGGTTCCCGGTCTCCGCCCCATTCCCCCTCCACCCCCGCGATCTCGAGATCCACACTTTACTGAACATCATGACGACTCCATTCATTATGGCTTTCAGCGCATGCCTCCTCAGCATAACCAGCAGCCTCAGATACGGAACTTAGAACCGTTATTCCCAGGCCCTGGGCCTATGTTCGCGCAACAAGGTGGCCGACCTGGGATCAATCTACAAAATCTTCAACAACCTCACTACAGAGGCGGTCCTTCTCCAAATTCGAGTCAAGGCGGCCCTATTCCCAATGGCCAACAGCGCCTACCTCCTGGCCTGGCTAACCTTGGTGGGCGCCCCCCTCACGAACCCACCCAATTCATGGGAATGGGCTCCCTTCCTGCCAACTTACCTCATAACACCATCCACGCAAATGCTCAGCTCCCGCCTCAGCAACTCGCTTTCAACACTAATTTCAATGCAGGGAATAATATTGGTTTCAATGGCATACAGGTCCGGGGGCCAGTACCCGGCCCCCATCTCCACAATTCCGGAGCGCAACAGCTTTCATTGGGGAATAATGGGCTACCTAGCATGGACCTACGACTCTCCAACCATCACCAGTTAATGGGGCTTGGGGGTTCAGGAGTTAGTGGAAATCGCGTGAACGGTGGATTCCATCAGCAAGGCCTTGCCCCTCCATCACAACTCCCTATGCGTTCGCAGCAGCAGCAGCAACATCCACTGCCTCATATGTTACCTCATCTAATGCAAGGTCATTTACAACAAGGGCACCCCAATTCCAACAGCCAATCCCACGATCTGATGGCTCTTCTCATGGGGGGTCCTCAAAGAGAGTAAATTGGCTTCACGCACACGCCATCGACCGACGCATCATATCAAAGCATCGATTTCTTTTTCTTCTTCCGGAGCACGATTTTCTTTTTGCTTCGTGCCCATTGACATGCTTATCCATTCGTGATTTTTTTCTCTCCTTGCGAGTATTCAAAGTATCTTATGTATAGTGCCGACCGGCTGATCCCTACACTAGTCTAATGAAATGATATCCCTGTAGCTTCACTTCATGGTACATGTATGCAGATAAGCTACTTTTCTTGTTCCGACGCTAGGCCAACCATTTACAATGGCGCCGCTGTCAAGCAGGTTACGATGAAGTTGGCGAAACCTTGAATTTGTTGATGATCTTGGTTGGGAGATTATCACCTCGCTCATAACACCCTTTCTCCGCTGTCCAGTTGGATGGCGCTATGTAACAAGACCCAGCCTATATCCGACTCGTGTCAACTCACGTTTTTAAAATCCAATCATTAGAACAGAGCTCCAAGTCTGTAATGTATAATGATATTTCGGATGATAAGCTTTAGGCATTCAGTCGACTACGGGGAGGGCTTAGCACCGATAATGGGCGCTGTGTTATTGGCAATGCAGAGGTCATAGGTTTCAACGATGTAGAGTAGATATTCTGAAAAACAAAAGAAGGTGTCTGTCTTCATACTTCGCATGCGCACTGGATCTCATCAAATACCCATGCCATGGGGCATGATGGGGTCCTCTAGCGACACAGAATGGAGACAAGGGCCTGAAGACCCATGAGATTTTGGCTTGGAAAGCACCCGCCATCGGAGTCTCGGGGTTCTTGAATTCTTTTTGGGTATATAGGGAACGTAAGACACCATGAGAAAGGTTACACGAACGACTTCTTCGCGATCTATGAAGGGAGCATCACTACGAGGATGACTGGACAAGGGCTGGAGGAAAATTGCAGAGTCCAAGGGAGGTGGAATTGATTATTGAAAACAATATGATGTATGATATAAGTGTTTCTTGGAGACCGAGGAGAAGAGGCGAGACTTGATTGAATATTGAATATTAAATGGTGAAAAGCGGCTGATGCCGTCGTGGCGCGCGAAAAAGAGAAACGTGTTACCATATCGGGTGACATCCTCCGAATGCGGAACTTGTATCGTTCATGCTGCCGGAGTAATACATGCGATGCAAAATTGCATTTTCGGTCCTCTTGTACTTGAAATCGGCAAGCATGAGAGACGATTTTATGTCCTTCATACAGGCCATGTATGTCTCCGCATTTATGTCGCAAGACCGTATGCCTGCCAGTCAGGGTCTAAAATTAACTCGCATTATTCGGCTGAGAGGTAATAATGGCTGCCACTCCTGCCTGGGATAGTGCAAAGAATCCGGGGAGTCTTGATGCAAGGTTGATGGAAGACGCTGTCGGTCAGGGTATCCGTGATGATGTCCACATAGAGCGCCGCCCAAAGTCAATTGCTCCCTGAAGAGATGAAACAGAATATGCATGTATTAGTAGGAAAGCATACTCGAAGTCGAGAGCGTTGCAATTAGAATGGCTGTTGGTGGCATGCATAGCTGGTATTTCTCTTCGATTTCAGACAAATAGACGCGATGGTACCTTCTTTTACTCAAGATCTTGTCACGATAAACCCATTTGAACGGGGAATTCCCAACGGCTGAGGGAGAAAGGTGACATAAGCAGGCGAATCTTGTCATTTGCTTGCCTGCAGGCAGAAAACGTGGTGGACTTGGTATCAGAATAGGGATGGGAATAGAATCGGATTATGGCCGAAGGCACAGACCTGAATATTGAATCCTGAGCAGGATAAGCGGCTTCATCTTGCATGCAGCGCCCTTGGTCCTTGTCCTTGAAAAGTTGTTAGTTGTTCACTCGACAACTCTTTTCTCAACCCCCACTCCCTTATATCCCCGTCCTTGTCAATAGCTCAACTCTCCAGTTGGGCTGGCATCCACCGCACACTTTCTCCTAGGCCACCTCGCTTCATTTCGAGCCGTGTCCACCCCCAGCGTCCTTGTTTTTTCGCCACCTCTACGTGGCGACCATCCAAGACGATAGACATCTCTCTCTCATAACACTCACCCCCAGTCATTCTTTTGTTCTCCAACATTCCATTACAGCGTATTCCCATCTAATAATCGTCCTTCGTGCAAGCAAATCGACAGACATTTTGCCTTGTTCTTACCGGTGAGCAGACCATTGTCTTGTGCGCGAATACCAGGGCTAAGCGGGCGGTCATATAGCAGACGTGTTGCAAAACAGCCCACAAAGATCCCAAACAGCCTCTGTGAGTGCATTTCGACGTCATGATATCTTGAGAGCTCGTCGTAAAACGTGTGGGGTGTGGGAAGAGATGCGGGCCGCGACGGTGGCAGATCTCCCCGATAAGGAAGTCTGATTGCCGTCGCGCATATTTTCATCGCCGCAGCGGCGCCGGTTGTCGTATTCGCCTTGTCACAGATGGAGTGACGAAGACCCCCGGACAGTGTTGGCAATCGATATTGGCCTTTGCCGTGCCAATTTCTCTTCGTCCTCTTCTTCCTCCTTCTCCCTCCTCCTCGTCGTCGAGCCCCTCCCCCTCCACGACTTTCCCCCCCTTTCCCCTCCATATCCTCTTACGACTCGGCCTTTGCTGACCACGCCCTCCCCCTCTCCATAGACAAGTGGCCGATTTTCTAGGGCACTTCTTCCCCCTCCGACACGTCTCTATCCATTCGTGTCCCTGCTTCCTTCCATTGGTCATTCACTTGACTTAATTCGTGAGTCTTTTCTTTTCTGTTTCCTGCTCGATGCCCTCGTTTTTCCCTCTATTTTCTCTTGCTCTCTCTTAAAATGGTCTGGTCACGATCGGAGCATCGTTTGGTGCCCTCGTGTTTATTTCACGATCGTTCTTGCACCAGTCCTTCATTTTCCCTCTTATCGCTTCCAACGCCCGCCCAAAACGCGTTTTTACTCTCTTCTCTGCCTCGCCTTGCGGTCTGATGGCTGATCTCGTACTTCCCTCTTCTTGCAGTATTAAATCACCCCAAGGCTCGTCCGATACGATTCGCTTCGACATGAAAGACGTAGCCTCCAACAAACACTCCCGCAATTCGCTTATCTACCCCAAAAAGCGTCCTTCTCCCTATGGTATCTCCAAAACCCACAAATCCCCCCTTCTTCCCGCCAATGGTGTTGCCCGACGCACTCCTAGAACCACCAAGCTCGCTCAACTCCAGCAACGACAACGTGAAGCCCATATTCAGGCACTCCGCCGAGAAGGCATCTTCCTGGAAGAGGAATACCGTGATGAAATTCGTTACTATATGCTTGATATGGAGGTCAGTTTTTACAATTCATTGGGTGGCTTGTGACCTATTGACACGGTCCTCAATAGCGCTACACCATGTCTTCGGCTCAGTCGATGGACCTCCAGCCCGAAATCAAGTGGCACATGCGTCCCTGTCTCGTTGACTTTTTGGTCGAAATTCACTTTACCTTCCGCCTTCGACCAGAAACGCTTTACCTCACGCTCAACATCGTAGACCGCTATGTCTCCCGCCGCGTGGTCTACATCAAGCATTATCAGCTTGTTGGATGTGCCGCCCTTTGGATCGCAGCCAAGTTCGAGGATGCAAAGGAGCGCGTTCCCACAGTCCAGGATCTTGTCCAAATCTGTCGGGAGACTTACGAGGAATCGGCATTCATACAGATGGAAGGTCATGTACTATCTACTATCCAGTGGAGCCTTGGACATCCTACGGCAGAAGCCTGGTTGAGACTTATGTGTTGTGGTCCGGTTGTAGAGGATCCCAAAGTCCAGCACGTCGCGCGGTTTTTGATGGAAATCACTTTGTTCTATCGAGAGTTCATCACCTTCACACCATCAACCATCTCCCTTGCTTCCTTGACCTTGGCCCGATATTTGTGTGGCAAGCCTCGCCGTGTTTGGGAAGAAACGGAAGAATGCCTCAAGGTCATTCATTATCTGGATGAAAAGTTGGCTTACCGTGTCAACGATCTGTCGGAAACGTTGGTTAAGAAGTACTCCTACGCCTTCTATTCGAAGGCTGCCACTTTTGTCGTACAGTATTATCTTGAGGGCAACCGTTTCGCTCCACCTTCACCAGCTTCTCTTCCTGTGACGCCAAAGCGTAATTCGGTTTCTGCTATCAGCACACCTGCGAGTTCATCGACAACAGCGTCAGACCTGTCGGACGACATGCCAATGACCCCAGTGACTCCTGCTTTCAGCAGTGATCCCTTTTCCGCACCACATTCCTCAGACGACAAAGAAAATATCACTTCGACATTTGAGCCTGTTTTGAACAAGCTTCGGATCGACAACCCTCCAGATCAGTTTCTCCCCCACGACTTTGTCACTTTTGGCCGTCCCGCCCTTCATAGTCTCAACAATATATCGTCGCCACGAACGACACTCGTATCATAGTGGTCTATTATGGCCTACTATTGTTGTTTCATTATCATCCAATGTGTCCTCTCTGTCAAAAAAAAAACGCAAGCAATCCCGCAAAATGTAACACCAATACACGTCGTACCGACATCCCTCACAATATTTGTTTCTGCAACTCAATCAACCATGCATACATCCATCACTTTCCCTGCAATCGTCTCGTTTCTCATCGTTCGCACCATTTATCATACCATCCTGGCAAGCACACCCTATTTGTAGGGCCAAAGGTGGATTCTAGGGCGGAGGGACGGTTACCATCAACATCGGCTTATCATCTCGATTTCTCGCGATTGCTACTGATGAAGATAGAAGAGACAGTTTTAGTTTATCTGCCTTAATACCCATGGACCCTCCGCGCTGTTGTTTACCTTATATCGGCCTTCAGAAGGATGCCAGCCTTTACATCGATTTTCCATCGTTTCCTTGTCGTTCATAACCCCCTGTTCCGCGACTCTACATTCATTCCTTGTCACTCTATGCATCTACCGTCCACATTGTCACAGTCTCCCATCAACTATACACCACCGCCTCGCGCACTTCCAAAGACAGACACTCCCGTCTCGGGGCTCCCAGTAACAATTGCGTTCTTTATAAAGTATATTTTATTCTTCACTTTATCCCTTACTTCATTTTCATTGTCTCTTACATTCAAGTGCCAATGGCGCTGGTTACCCCCACCAGTCGTCGCGTATTATCTTTTTTTTTTGGTTCTCTTACACTCCCGCATATTCACACATACACCCGATTCTCCCATTGGCCATCCTTATTCTTCCTCGTTATCGCTCGCATTGTTACCGGCACTTGTGTCTTATAATAGTACCTTGAATACATTCCACCTGTCTTCAGGAATCAGAAATTGAACTCCGGGTTTGTACATAGAACTACATATCTCGTCAGGGAATTGACATTTGCCCCTGCTTATAATTGTCATTTCTTCTTTCTGAGCAAAGAAACATCATGAACCTAGAATGACCCCCACCCTCCTTATCTCCTCCTTGGAGACGTCCAATTTGACTGCTTGTTTTGCGGTCGTGTAATATTATACTTGGCGAGCGAGCCTATTGAGGGTCTAGTGCAGATAAATGAAATATTTCTAATATAGCAGGCCGAAATATCATGGCATATATGGACATAATACACTGTAGCCCAAGAGTATCTGAAGTCCTTTTCACTCTCAGTACCGATACGATCCATCCAAACGATATATCACAGGAATATGACAATCAGTTTGGAATATGGAGAGTTCAGACGGCGGCCTCTCGCCTATCTATTCCAAAATCCACTTTTCTCCGTCTTTCTTGATGCCGACCGGGCGTTTTTCGTCCAAACTGATGCGGCCGGCGTTCAGGATTGCTGTGGTGAGGACTGTGTTGGCGATGGTGGGGAGACCCTGCTTGTCATAATAGGAGGGTTCTGTCAGACCTGCGTTCACGCTCCGTGCTGCATCGATGAATTTCTCGATGGAGACATATCCATAGCCACGCTGCCCGTCGAAGTGGCCGCTCTCAGATGGAGAGTATTTCATGCTAGCATGTGTGTGAAGTGTGAGCGCATCATTCTTTGATACCACGAGGCAAGATTGCGTCTTCAGACCGGGTGAACTCACTAGAACGGGTTATACCAAGCTTTCCCTGTATCATCTACAGTGACGTCGTAACCCCTGTGCGCCTGGTCCACATTGATGTCACCCTTGTAGTTTTTTTAAATAGCAATATAAGTAAATTGTCGGATAGTTACTGTGATATCGGGATTTTTGGTGAGTGCTTGGATACCCACCTTCTCAGCCATATAATACCAGTGCTGGGCAGAGTGGACCCCAGATTTCAAAGGCGCCGTCCAGCTGGCTGTGTACACGGCCGTGCCTCGATGGGTCTTGCTTTTGACCGATTGCCAATCCACCAGGAGTGTGATGGTGTCCTCTGTTTGGGGCACGCAGTTGTATGGCTCGCTCGTAGCGATTCCGGTGGCAGCGCTGGCCACAACGCGCGTGGGTACAGCGAGGTCTTGTAAAATCCAGCAGCAGATGTCAATATGATGGGACGAGAGATAATAGCTGTAATCGAAGCCGCGCTGATGTTAGCGCTCAAGAAATCCATTTACGTTCCAGTGCGGTATACCTGATGTCCGAATCCTTTCCAGCCCATTGTCGAAAGGTCTCGAGCTGGCTCTTCGGCTGGCTCATCCAGGCACTGAAAAAGTTGAATTCCCCGAGGGTGGCGGCTCTAGCTTTCGCATCACTGTATACAGGATCAAATCTATGGATTACATTAGTTAAGGCAACGATGTAGAGTTAGCGATACTTGCCGTTTATGATGCTCCACGAAGCATATGACGTTGTGCTTTTTGGCAGCATCGATGAGGGTATTATGGTGCGACAACAGTTGCGTCGCCGGTTTTGTCACAAGTACATGTAACCCATGTTCGATGGCGTACATTGCGATAGGAAAATGGGTACCTGCCAATACGACGCCAGGGTCAGAGATGCAGCATGGTTTTTCAAATGATTGACGTACTGTCTGGCGTGAAGATAATGACGGCTTCACCAGGCTTCATGAGGTCGATGGCATTCTTATCTAGTACTTCAAGTTGAGTATTAATATTTCGTTTGCTTTCCGTGATAAGCTTACAGGCCTCTGGGTTGGCGACATCGCCCTTTGGATATTGCTCAAACCTACTCATAAATTCAGGGTGGAATGTTAAGCGGTCACGCCACACTCTTTGCCTTACGTTACATCCATATCGGCATAAGCGCTCGCGATGTTTGTGTGCAAATGTTCCCTGATGGCAGGAAACTTTCTGGCGCTAACGCCGGCCATGGCAAGTTTGTTTACCTGTACTTTAGTATGTGAGAAGGCCGAGTATCCACCAGATGCAATGAGAGTACTTTGCCGAGTCTTCGAAGATCAAACAAAGTGAGTGCCACAACCTAAACAGACTAAGTGATGTATTATGTCACATCTGTGGATTTAACTGACCCCTATCTATATGCAAAGGACGTCGATCGGTAAAGAGATGAGCAAAGGAGGACAAGGAGACCTACCTTCTTGTCAGACTTGGAAGCCCCTGAATCGGTCCATCCAGTGGTATACTCCCCTGTCCCGCCTGAATGCATGCAAATTAGCCACTAGAAACCCGGAAAAACAGGAAAATTGGAGGGCATACACATAAGAACGTTCATGGTTTCAAGGGCAGACATTGTGTCGTGGAAAGGAGGGATAAGAAGAAGAGGAAGAGACGACTGTTGGACGGCTGTGGAATTTATAGAGCTTCGTTTCTGCTTCGTTGGCCTTGGCGGACCGACGATTAATTATAGCGGGCCGACGGCAGTGCTAACACATGGGCGCCTTGCTGAAAGCACGTGCAGCTTGAGAGTGTGACGTCACGGGATAAATGTAGATCCCAGCATGTAGTATTCGTCTCTTCCAAGTTTTCTACAAAATACTATCAGACACGATGAGCGCTCCTCAGTCTGCACAGCTCGACCCACCCTTTACTCCACGCAAAGAGTTTGTCAAAGACATTTCTACCACCCACAGCTCCTTTTCTCTTTTGGCTATCTCTGGTTCAAATTGCATTCGTCTCTACTCTTTCGATCTCCTTGTTGTTGCTTCTCTTCGCCGTCTTCTCGAAAACTGCTCTATCCCAATCATATCCTCCAGAGAGGACGCCACGAACAATCTATACGAATTTGCTCTCGATGCTAAGCCATGGGCCAATCCAAAGTCTGTGGCTACGGAGAAGCTTCTTGTCCAGATCCTAGCCCTCGTTTATCAATGTGGCTACACCTACCTTTCAACTATTGACTACGGCAGAGAGCCAGACGATCGCCTCATCCTCACGTTTTCCAAGCCGACTTCCTCGCCTCCTACATCAAGAAATCTCACACCTCTACCGCCCTCAATGTCGCACAACCAGGACAGCTCCACATGCTCCATAGCCGAGAAACCGCGTCCCAAACGAGTACCATTTGCCATATCATTTTCTTCTGTGACAGTAATGCGGGTCATTTCACCGCCACTTCATCTTACTCCTGCCATCCTCCAATCTGTTCGCAGTTCTTGGCCTAGAGGGGTTGTCTCGGAAAAGAAGGTTGGCGACGATTCGTACGAGTTTAAGCTCAAAGGGTACAGATGTACGCACTCCATCCTCTTCCGTATCTATCCAGTATTTGTTTAATTATTCTCATTTATAAGGGTTTCAAGAAGATACATTTGCGACCGACTCTCTCGTACACATACTATCCCTGTTGACCTCGCTGGATTCCCACTCTTTCACTCTCCTCACCTCGATATCGTTGACAAATCGTTCTAGGGTTAAGGACCTCTGGATATTTACTGGACCCGTCTCAGAAGACGGTCAGCAATACAACGCCCTCGAACATACATCAGACGGCGCACAGTTCGCCAAAGTGCCAACAACCCCAACTGGCCCTCAGGCGGATGTCATCTTTGGTTCGGTGCATCATAGGAGGCTGGCCACGGATCCACTGAAGTCGAAGTCTCAATCTCCTCCTCCTCATCATACTCGGGCTACCACTGAAAGTCCTCAACCAACACGGTTCCCTCCACAGCCCCATGTCCTTCGAAAGCCAGCTCCAAGAGCGCAGATACCAGTTTCTGTAGCACAGGACACCGACATTCCTGAAGAAACGGCGCCACCCTTGCGTGCTTTCATGCCTAGTACAATTTCTGCTGGAGTTGAAAACATGACCGGAATCGGTGCCAATGAAAAATTCGCCCAACGACCACCCCACGTCGAACCATCTTCACAAGGTTCTTCTGGGCTTCCTGTAGAGAGTCCAGAGGACCGACAGCTCTTCTCCCCTTCTACCTCCGACAAGATGCATAACGCAGTGCCCTCGGGTTCTTCTTTGCCATCTTCACCTCTTAAAGACTCTCCCTCTCCACCGGACAGTTTCAGTGGCACAACAGGCGATGTACCAGTATTACCTCCTTTGCTGGGTATAGGTGCATTCCGGGACTCTGCGTTCTCAATCAGCAGTGATGCTAGCCGGGAAGTCCCTATCAAGTGGACTGGGCCTTTCAAAGAAGAAGTCAAACCAGAACAAAGGAGAAAATCCAGACGTCCTCCGAATGTTGTCGATTTTCCTGGAGGCTGGCAGCCTTCTCCTATTAGGGAGAAAGCAGAGGACGAGGCTCGTGGAAATGGCACACCACCAGCACAAGAAAACAAGACACCGATTTACGAAATGCTTTCGCGTATCGAGTCACCCGAAGTCGTGAAGCCAGACTCGAGTCTGCGGCGAAGTGAAATGGGTGTTGTTGGAATGACTCCGACACA
This sequence comes from Psilocybe tampanensis, assembly GCA_019904355.1. Taxonomy (NCBI): domain Eukaryota; kingdom Fungi; phylum Basidiomycota; class Agaricomycetes; order Agaricales; family Agrocybaceae; genus Psilocybe; species Psilocybe tampanensis. The sequence continues at coordinate 14,691 of JAHXRV010001940.1, read as the reverse complement.
ACCACCTCCTTTGTCCGCTCCGTTGAGACCTGGCGGAGGTGCAGGCTGGGTGCTCATTGACGTCGAGAATGGGGGTAGTTCGAGTCGAATACCTAACCATGGTGTTCCATACCCAAGCAGCGCGGAGCTTTTGGGAGGGCCGAGGGGGAACGAGCCGCAGACGGACGCACCGGTTGAGCAGCCATCGGACACTGCGAAGGCTATCGTCATTATGGACGCGATGAACACCAAGCATAAAAAGTCACAGTCTTCATCCATATCAACAAAAGAGGGCGGTGGGTCTGGTGTGCGACGATTCTTTTCGCTGAGTCGGAAGAATTCGGTAAGTGAGTTGGCGCATTCTCTTTTTGCTATGTTACCAAGCATAGAAACTGATCTACCCGGCAGAGGAAGGTCGTTGAGAGAGGCGAGGCCGAGAAGGTCGCATCGAATTCCACGATGGGACGATCAAACCTGGGGGATAGATTACGACGATTTCGAACGCCTGAGGCCTCGCGAAGAGAGGACAAGCGGCGCAGTATAGAGTGAACTCGGAATTGTCTGTGTAATGATCTATGTTGTAGTTGGATTTACGAGTACATGTATCAGTAAATGAGTACTTTAGTAGTCTTATTATTCTTTTAGATAGTAGAGCTAGTGATTGATCTGTATTAGTTGTAATATCACGTGACTGAAGAATAATGGACGGAATAATATGGTTGGATTTCGTCGAGGAAGAGTAGCAAAGATAATGGGGACCGGAACGGCCGAGGTGAGAAGAAAAGAAAGAAAAAAGAAGGGTAGAGGAGGTGTGGATATGGCGAGAGAGAGAGCGAGAGATGAGGATGCGATATGGGGGAGAGAGGACGAGAGTGAGAGAGCGAGGGCTCAGAAGGAGGCATGGCCCGTGTTGGAAGCGGAGATGGCGGGTGTCAGTGTGATTTTGAGGGGAGAGGACGGTGGAGGCGGCGGCGAGGAGAGCAGGGCGCAGAGGGCGAGAGGACGGGGCGACGGACGACGAGGACGAGGACGAGGCGAGAGGGAAGAAGAGACTGTATAAGTTTAAGCAGGGTGAGGGGAGAGTTATGATCAGCCCCCGTTCTCCGACCAGCCACCTGTCCCTTTCTTTGCCGTTTTGCCATCATCACCCTCCCTTTTTCCTCCCACCACTCCCATCCACCCTCCGTCCGTCTCCCCTCCCCCCACCCCTCCCTCCACACATGCCTACCTGTCGTCGCAAACGCGTCGTCCTCACTGAGCCCTCCCAGGCCCTCTTGCAGGCCGCCCATTCAGATCCCCACAGACAGGTCTTTTATCTCGACCAAACCGGCGAAATATTCGACACCTATGAGTATGTCCTCTCCCCTTCCTTTCTCTTTTTTCTCTCTCTTTCCTAACCTCCGTGTCCTCTTTCTCCCAGAGCCTATGCAGCGCGCATGTCTTTCTATCGCCTCAAGCAGTTTCAGTGTGAGGTCACCGGCAAAAGCGGTCTTGACTACTTCCAGGCTGTCGAGAGCGAGCGACAGGAAGCAAGGACTCTCCATTCCAGATTTTCAGAGCCTCTCAAACCCGCTGTTCTCAAAGCCGTCCAATGGCGTGCGTCCCCCTTCTTTCTTTCTTCACCCATCATTGTTAATCTTGCTCATTTCATCATCAATGTTGTGTAGAGGTTATGGGTCGATTGGATCACCTTGTCGAAGCCGTCTACGAACGCTTCAAAGACAGATATTTCACTGGCGAAAGTCCGCTCTTTTTTCCATATCCTCGGTTCTGTTTTTATTCACTATCTTTTCTCCCATTTATAGGAATACTTGTTGATCTCTCTGGCGTCAAGTGAGTGCCATATGTCCTTTCCATCCTTTGTGTTGACTGACCTTTCGTTCCTTCAAAGGTATCATGCTCGTGTAGAAAAGGTGTATCCTCCAAAATATAACGCGGACCCAAAAGCGCGCGACGCGCACATCGACGCTTCATCCTCTTCTACTCTTGATGTCGACCCTCCTCATGTCATCGGTGGAGACCTCAAGCTCGATTCCAAAGAAGCTTACAATAACGACAACCCCACACTCTATTACTACTGGGTTCATATTATAGATTTGGAGCGAGAGAAAAGTCACGAGAAGGGGAAAAGTACTGCTAAAGTCTCGGATAAAGACAGGCGGCTCGTTGGTAGTCTCATTGAAGTCCAATCCAGTATAATGAGGTCACTATTCCATTTAATTTTCTCGCCTACATCCAGACTTACTCTTTCATCTAGTCGCGATCGACTCTCGTTTTCAAAATCAATCCTGCGCCGTTTTATTCGCGATTGCGTCGATCGTGAGGCCGCCGTTGCGTCGCCTTGGACGGTCAAAGGACCTATTGCCAAACGGTATGGTGTTGATTCTGTCATGCCTGAAGAAACGCGTCAAGGCGTCGAAAACATCAAGAAGGGTGAAATCGACAAAAGAAAGAAAATTTGGGAAGATAAGGAAAAGGAAGGTCCCCCAACCAAAAAGCAAAAGAAATTAACTGCTGCTCAAGAGGATAAAGGTAATGTTCAATCTTGAAACGCGCATATAATAACTTGTTGATCAATTAACCTATATGCTTGTTCGCGTAGCCGAAAAGAAAGAGCGTGAAGCCCGAGAAAAGGCTGAAAAGCAACGACTCGCAAAAGAAGAAGCAGAGCGCATCGCCGCGGAAAAGAAAAAGAAGAAACCTATTCGGTACCCTACTGAAGATCTTGACGTTCACATTACAGACAAGGATATAAAGGCTGGGATGCGCGCAACAAGACCCCTGGCCAACAGACCCTGTCTTCCCTTTAATGATTCCTCTGGTACATTTGAAGCCTTCCTCATGTCCTGGAATTTCTTGGTTGTTTATGGGTAAGTAACTGTATATTCCTTCCTCACAACATATGATCTTGACTTTTTTTTTGCCGGCAGACAACCTCTTCACCTATCCGTCTTTTCCCTCGATGAGTTTGAACACGCGATTCGACATTCAGTGCCTGATCAACCTTGCCCCCTGCTTGCGGAAATACATTCTACTTTAATTTATAATCTGCGCACCGTCTCCTTTGTGAGGCATAGTGCCCTGTTGTCTCTGTTGAAATGCAAGGAAGATCTGGAAAATGCTAATCAGGAGGAAGTGCCCGTGCATGGCGTCACGCTTGACACTCTAGTTGCCGCCATGGCTGATGTCGGAAATAACTGGGAAAGAGTTCCCCTTCGTTTCACTGAGGGTCGCGAAGGTTGGGAAGACGCATTGGTGGGATGCCTGAAAGATGTTGGTTTTTGTCGTTACTTTTCCTGTCTATCGCTTATATTGACCCCCCCATGTTTAGCACGCCAACATCAGCAACTTTCCAAGGCTTCAGGAAATTTTCACAAGATTGCTCTTCGCTCCTGCAGAAGCTTCTTCTGATTCAGGACTGCCTTCCCCTGCTGATGGCGATCACGCTATCCTGCAAGACGTGGCGCCTCCGAATGATCGATATTACAGTCTGCCCCCTGAAGACCGCGTTGCCATTTTGTCTTTTATGTGCAATTTAGCGATATCTTCGAAAGCCATTCATGCCCATATGGAATCGTGCGAAGAACAGCTAACTGCGCTCAGGAAGGAGAAGATCGAAGTCAACCGTCAGAAGAAACAATAGTAAGTCTCTCTCTGATCTATCAATCAACCTGCGTCATCTGATTTCCTTTAAAGCCAAGAAGAAATGGGGATCCTCATAGAAGAAACTAAGGATGAAACTTCGCCCAGTACCAATGGAAATGGGGAAGACGTCACGATGCAGGACGCTAGTGAACTGTCGGATGTATCTGAAGGCGGGTCAGAATCTACCTCTGCTCCTGGCAAAAAGAGCTCGCGCCAAAAGGACTTGCGTGTCAAAGCACATACAATCGCCCATTCCAAGGAACGTGAAGCTGCCCGAGCGAAGCAGGCGTCCCAGAAGCAAGCTATGGCGGAACATCGCCGTTTGGATGAGGAAGTGAATAAAATTGAACGGCGACTTGAGGGCATTGAACGCGAGTTTAGAAAGCTCCTCGGGGCCGTTCGTGTGAAGCCTTTGGGTCGGGACAGGTTCTACAACAGAATTTGGTGGTTCGATGGTATGGGATCTGCTTCTTTGGTTGGAAGCGGTGGGATCGCCCTCTATGGTACCGGCAGGTTGTTCATTCAGGGACCCAGCGAGTTTGACTTGCAACAGCTGGAGAAAAAGGCAAAGGAGGACGGTGAAGACATCCAGAAGAGAAGAAAGGAGGAAGAGGGGGAAGAAGGAATGCTTGGTCCTCAGGATTGGGCGGTCTACACAGAATTGGAAGAGGTTTGTGGAACACTTGGTTTACTCACCTTCATTCGCTCATTCTGTTGCATCACCAGGTTGAGGCATTTGTATCATGGCTGAATCCTAAAGGCCATCGTGAGCTGGCATTGAAGACGCAGTTGACGAAATGGTGGGTTCATATCACCGCAGGCATGCGGAAACGAATGGCGGTAGGTGGTCATTGGATGTGCTTTGCACTATATATAAGCTAAAACAAGCCTTCCAGGATCTTAACAGTAACGCCAAGCTTCCTGATGCACGTCGAAGTGCGCGAAAAACAGCGCTTGGATATGATCTTTCAAGAGATCCGTATATGCTCTGGACAAATCGTAGGGCTGTTAATTCTTCCTGAATATTCCGTCTTGGCATTTGGATCTCAGAAACACAAAACCCCTCGCGATACACATAGGATAGAATATGTTTCGTTACATTCAAGAATAATATGGCATTTGAGCGGTGGAGGATTGACATGCGAGATTGGGTATCGGATCCACCGCGAATCCCAGCAATTCATGAGTTAGAGATAAGTTTTTCTTTCTTATCTCTAATAAACGAAAACACGGATCATCGCGAAGAGTTTTCTCGGTTATGTATTTGGATAAGATTGTTTGAAATGTATATATACCCTCCACAATGTAGGGATACTCGCCATGTCCTCTTTCTCTCCTTCTTTTGTAGTTGGGTCTGCTACCAGCGCTGGAGTCAGTGTCCGGGATGCCATTCAGTCCTGTCAGTATCACTTCGTTTCCCCCCTACCAGACCCCTAACTCCTTTTCTTTCTATAGATCGCCGTGCGCAATACTTGGTAGCGGGTTCGACCGTAGCCTCTTCGTCCGATGCATCCGACCTCGATTACGACGACGACGACGATGATGATTACGATGAGGAGGCTCAGAGGCGGCCCTTTCAAATCGGCGAAAGGGAGTTCGAGGTGGAAGATCCAGGAACGCCGACCACTCAGCAACGCGACGACTCCTTCATAGGCCAATTAGATTGGGACGATGAGGACTCCAACTCTGCTCGAGAGATCCTGCGACGAGACCCCACAGCCTTGGTATGGGAACGAAGTCGTCGTCTTCAGGTCCCTACTTCGTCGCAGACCCAGTCCCCTTCAAATTTGGCACCGCCTTCCGAGTTCCGAGAGGATACTCCTTTGTTGACCAAGAAAGTCTCGTTCTCTGCGTCCCCGCGCCCTTACCATGGGCTTTCCGCGGTCGCTACCGGGTCGTCGCTCCCTGTGGCCCAGGAGGAAGCACCTGCTCCTTTTCGTCGTCGCTTCTCGACCTCGTCGGGGACGAGTAAGGCCACACAGCGGAACTGGGGAGGACAGAGTACATTTGGCCAAACGGTGCGTTCTTTCCGATAATTCGCGACTGAAAAATCTTATCCATTGATTCAAAGCTGTTCAACTCTATTGCAATCCTCCTGGGTGTTGGCATGCTGTCTGAACCGCTTGCGTTTGCTTACTCGGGCTGGGCTGTCGGGACGATTCTAGTGATATCTTATGGGTTCATATCGTGTTATACGTGAGGATTATCTCCATGGACCTTTATTTATAGCTGACTGAATTTTTGGTCCTAGTGCAAAAATACTTGCCCGGATCATCTTGTCCGATGGTCGAATACGTTCCTATTCTGACATAGGAAGGAAAGCATTTGGTCCCAAAGCCACTCCGCTCATTAGCGTGATGTTTTGTCTAGAATTATTTGCTGTCAGGTTTGTCGTTTTCTCTTTGTCTCAAATGAAGATTTGTGTTCAAATTTGCGTTATCTACTTAGTGTCATTCTCATTACACTCTACGGCGACTCTTTGCACTCCTTGATTCCTCAATATTCTTCAAATACGTTCAAGGCTTGGGGTACATTACTGTAATGTCCTTTCATTCCTGCTCTCCTCCTTTTTTGACCTGGGGCCTCCCTTTCTTTTAGGTTGATACCTACAGTATTCCTCCCTCTGTCCCTTCTCTCGTACACATCTATACTGGGGATCCTTTCCACTCTCCTTCTAGTCGTTGTGATATTGGTCGATGGCGTTACCAAGAAGGAATCTCCTGGAAGTCTCTGGATGCCTGCAGAAACAGATTTTGGCGTGAAAAGTTTGAATAAGCTGGGCATCTCGCTCGGTCTGTTCATGGCTGGGGTAAGTTGTATCTTTGTTTACTTTCTATTCCAGTAATTTATGGGATTATTCTAGTTTTCGGGACATGCTGTAATTCCCTCATTAGCCAAAGACATGATAGATCCTTCGAGGTTTGATACGATGATCAATTGGGCATTTGTATGCAATTTATTTCACGATACGATCCAAGTCGGGCTAAAATCTTCGTCAGGTTGTAGCCACCTCCATCTACACACTCATCGGTTACGCTGGATATATCATGTTTGGTAACAATGTTCACGATGAGGTATGTCCAATAGATACTTGGTGTGCTAGCGATGACAGACTGATGTCTCTAAAGATCAGTGTGGATCTGCTGGCGACACCTGGTTATAATCCTTTTTTAAACACACTGTGCCTCTGGATGCTCGTTCTTAGCCCACTGTGAGTATGAGGGTTGTAAAATCATCTGTGATTTTATTCAAATTTGCTTCAGGTCCAAATTTGCGTTGAATACACAACCTGTGGGTGATATTACAGTTTGGTGCTAATGTTAATCATTGACAGTCTTTTTTCAGCTCAACACAACAATCGAGATACTCCTCGGGATAGACAGTCCAATCTCAGCACCAGAAGATATTGCAGATAAACCAGACGGTTTATCAAGTCCCCCAGGAAAGTCCGCCTTTGGGAAGAAACGAATACTAGCCATAGTACAACGTATAGCTCTAACGAGCCTTGCCGTCGCTGTTTCTATCGCCATCCCAGAGTTCAGCTCCATGATGGCCTTTCTTGGTTCTTTCTCGGCCTTTATGCTTTCGATCGTCGGTCCAGTCATGGCAAAAGTGGCGATTTTTGGGCAATGCAGCTTTTTTGACGGCGCGATCATCGCGACTGGCATTGCAATGGCAGTATGGGGGACTACTGCAGCTTTCCTCTCCACTTAATGCATCTCTCACGATTTATGATACGATTTCTGGATATTTAATACCAATACCATAACGAATTCTTGTACGTAGTAAAACGACATGAACAATACTTTTCTAAGCCTTGCTTACTGAATGGGCAATAATTTTGGTCAACTGAGGAAGCTTGATGGCTTCTTGAACGACAGTAGCCTCGATCTGGTTGTCGGGATTGGGAGGTATTGATACCACTGAGGTGGAAGGGTCGACAGCCCAACCCAGTTTTTGGATGTATGCAGTGAGATCTGGCCCTGGTTTCTGAATGAGATTGGGTTGGTAAGAGAGAATGAAGACTGGACGAACCAGAAAGGTTCAGGTATGAACCGAGTCTCTCTGAGCTAATTCTGGTGAATGTAGTCCTAACAGCTCGGATAGCGACAGCCCTGATAGCGTCCTCGAAGCCCACAACTTCGACGGTGTAGTTATCTCGAAGTAGCTCCAAATCAGCGGACTGGTAGGCTGTCCAGAAAGCAGGGAAACGGCAACGAAGAAGCAAGTTGTGTAAACCTTTGAGGATGGGAAGAGTTGCAGGGAGCGGGTCGGGTTCGTCGAGTTGGGAGTTGACAGGTCTTTCGTCGAGAAGAGATATGCAGAGGTTGAAATCGGGCAGAGGGGACGCTGTGAGAGCCTTTATGAGGATGTTGATGACGACGTCTGGGTTGTACAAAGGTGGGTTGAATTGGTAGCTATGTGCAAGGGAGATTAATTCCAGATAGAAAAAGGTATTTTCAAAGACACACAGTTTCAAAATAGCCAGGTTTGCTAGGCAATCGTATTCTTCACTTCTGATTTGATGATAGAGATAATCTTCGAGAATGCCAACATTGGATGGATTGTATCTGTCTGCCAACCGACGATTCAGGACCGAAGAACATTGCGAGGAGTAAAAGAATGCTCACCGACACCGGATACAAGATTCTCGATGAGTTCTGACCGTGTTGAAGGCGTCAACCACTCTGAAGTCATGATGGAGTACTATGAAGGATGAAGGCAAGCAACAAATCTCTGCCAAACTTTTTTTGGGCACGTGGGACTTAGCAGCCCGTCTATCTTCGTCCACCGTCAATGCATTAATATTTCCATTATGTCCGCACCAGTCCTCACCTCCATAAATGCAACCATCCAGCTCAAAGCTTCCTGAAGACGCTAGTAATCCTTCCGGCGCTCAGAATCCCCCACAACCCTCTACTTCTGCTACAGGTTCTAACTACAAATTGCGATACACTCTCAGTGGGCACAAACTTTCCATTTCCTCGATCAAGTTTAGTCCCGATGGTTCAATACTCGCGTCAGCCGGTACGTGAAGATGCTTTACTATATTGGCGACCTGTTGAATGAAGCAGGAGAGAAGGCTCAGACAAATCAATCAAGCTCTGGGATAGTCTAACGGGCCAAATAATCTACACTTTCCACGGCCATACAGAAGGAATATCAGACATCGCCTGGGCTAGCGACGGCGAATACTTGGCCTCTGCCTCTGACGATAAAACCATCAAAATCTGGAGCATGGAAGACGTAAATTTCCTTGTGGATGATGATTGATTTATCTCGAAACTGAATCGTGATGCCCAGCGTAGGGAGGTGAAAACGCTCATTGGACACACCAATTTTGTTTTCTGTGTAAATTACAATCCTCATTCCAACCTCCTTGTTTCTGGGGGCTTCGACGAAACCGTGAGGATATGGGATGTAGCGAGAGGTACAAAACATTCCACTTTTGTGGCAATCGGTTTGCTTATATTATTCTCATTTGCAGGGAAACCTCTGAAGGTTCTACCTGCTCATTCTGATCCAGTGACTGCTGTGAGTTTTAATCACGACGGCACGCTTGTGGTATCCTGTGCCATGGACGGATTGATGTGAGCCACATAACAATATTTTCTTGACGAAAGCTGACTTAACGCTGAAGTCGTATTTGGGATGCTGAGTCTGGCCAATGCTTGAAAACTCTAGTTGATGATGATAATCCAATTTGGTGAGGAACACACCTGATTTCTTTTCTCCTGTCCATCCTCACATATCGTAGTTCGCATGTCAAGTTTTCTCCCAATTCTCGGTTTGTTCTGGCGTCTACACAAGATTCAACGATACGCCTTTGGAATTACCACACCTCAAAATGCGTGAAAACCTATACTGGCCACACAAACGAGACATATTGCATTCCTGCTTGTTTTATTACTTCCAAGGGAAAATATATTGTGAGCGGTAGCGAAGATAACAAGTTATATATCTGGGACCTACAAACTCGGCAAGTTACGCAGGTCTTAGAAGGACATCGCGGTAAGCTTGTTATTTGTGATTTAATGAGAATCAGGCTCAACCATTCGCGATTGAAGACGTAGTCCTGGCTGTTGCTGTCAGTGGTTTTTGTTACCTTCCTCGCGTCGCAGTCTCATGACAACTGATTATTAGACACATCCGACAAAGAGCATCATCGCATCGGCTTCAATGGAGAAGGACACAACAATACGGTTGTGGTTCGACGATTGACATAGACTCATGTTCTGAATAGTTGTGATGACAATTGAGTAGGTTATCAACGTCGTTCTGGAAATTTGTGGAAGAGACGGGCCCGAAGCAGTGTCTATTGAGTCTGTCTGTGTCAGCGGAACAAAGCACTGCCCGCCATTTGTCTGAGTCACCGAGGCAGTTCATTTCAAACTCCGCCGAGCTTATATAGGGGCGACCCAGTTAACCCTGTTTAGCATCCTTGTTTCTTACAACCACCACCTCCAATACCTTACTCATCATGCAGATCTTCGTGAAGACCCTCACTGGAAAGACCATCACCCTCGAGGTCGAGTCCTCTGATACCATCGATAACGTCAAGGCTAAGATCCAAGACAAGGAAGGGTAAGCATCTCTCTTGTTGACGTCGTGGTTGCGGGTGCTGACCTCCATCGCAGGATCCCTCCCGACCAGCAACGCCTCATTTTTGCCGGAAAGCAGCTCGAGGACGGACGGACCCTTTCTGATTACAACATCCAGAAAGAATCTACCCTCCACCTCGTCCTTCGCCTCCGTGGAGGAATGCAGATCTTCGTTAAGACCTTGACGGGCAAGACCATCACCCTTGAGGTTGAGTCCTCGGACACCATTGACAATGTCAAGGCTAAGATCCAGGACAAGGAAGGGTGAGTTTTCCTTTCATGTTTTACAAGCACATCAGACTCATTCATTTTCAGCATCCCCCCTGATCAGCAACGTCTCATCTTCGCTGGGAAACAGCTCGAGGATGGAAGGACCCTTTCCGACTACAATATCCAGAAGGAATCAACCCTCCATCTCGTTCTTCGTCTTCGCGGAGGTATGCAAATCTTCGTCAAGACCCTCACCGGCAAAACCATCACCTTGGAGGTGGAGTCATCTGATACCATCGACAATGTCAAGGCCAAGATCCAGGACAAGGAAGGCATCCCCCCCGATCAACAACGTCTCATTTTCGCCGGGAAGCAGCTCGAAGACGGGCGAACTCTTTCTGACTACAACATTCAGAAAGAGTCCACACTTCACTTGGTCCTCCGTCTCCGTGGAGGAATGCAAATCTTCGTCAAGACTCTCACCGGGAAAACCATCACTCTCGAAGTAGAGTCCTCCGACACCATCGACAATGTAAAGGCAAAGATTCAAGACAAAGAAGGCATTCCTCCTGACCAACAACGTCTTATCTTTGCCGGAAAGCAATTGGAGGACGGTAGAACCCTTTCGGACTACAACATTCAGAAGGAGTCCACCCTTCACTTGGTCCTTCGTCTTCGTGGAGGAATGCAAATTTTCGTCAAAACCTTAACCGGAAAGACGATTACCCTCGAGGTGGAATCTTCTGACACGATCGACAACGTCAAGGCCAAAATTCAGGACAAGGAAGGCATTCCCCCCGACCAGCAACGCTTGATCTTCGCCGGCAAGCAGCTGGAGGATGGTCGCACACTCTCTGATTACAATATTCAGAAGGAGAGCACTCTTCATCTGGTCTTGCGCCTCCGCGGGGGAGAGTGAATCGTCGTTCGAAGGGATGAAGGCTCAGCGATCTTATTCGCCAACTTACTCGATGTCTCTGTGATCGCGACCTTCTTTTGCTCCGTTTTTGTTTGTATCATGTAATTTTTTTAGTTTTGGAAATCATATATTGTCAAACCCTATGTCTTTACGTCTGAGTAAGATATTGCCCTGAATTCGTTTCGACGATGAATGTACATACTTCGTCTATGTTCTAAGGTCTCAACTCTCAAGCTCAAGGGTTGACGAGCCAGACTTACGATCTAGCCTTTAATTTGTCGTCGATAATCAACATATCTGGTTGAATCTGCAAGAGCATCAATCCCCTTTACCATCCTCTCTCCGCTTTGTGAGTTCTTCGTGCTGCAACTGTCTTTTGCTGTCTCGCTCGTTTGACTTCCGTGTTATATCATGTTGAAACTGCAGTCATATTATCGAATCGTTTGGTTCCGCTGTTTGAGCCACCGATGCAGTGGCTTGATGTTTTCTCCGCCTTTTTCTTCTCTTGGAAGCAGGAGTGGCAGTCTGCGACTGACCATCTTTTGGATGATTTTCTCCTTCCGAGCCGCCTTCATGGTCCTCTTCGACCTCTTCAGCCTTCCTTTTGGTGCCGATGGTAACATTTGAATGTGAAGGCTTTTTCGGTTGGTCTTTCTGAGGTTTCGGTGGTTCGACTTTCTTCTTCTTTACACTGAGAGGGTTGGGACCCTTGGGAACCTTTCGTTTTACCCGACGTTCTTCTGTGGTCGCAGGAACGAGAGCCAGGTCCGGAGCAGTAGCATGAAGGCTCTGTTCTTCAGTCTGCCGATCACAGAAAATGTTGTGAGATTGAGTTTATTTGTAAACTGTTGGGGGGAACATACTGCTTCTTTGGCTTTTAAAGTAACATCGCTTGGTGGCTCCAGAACCACAACGGAGCGATTAATATGGATAATCGGGGTACCAGGAACGGACCGTAGCTTGACGCGGAGAGGATGTGATTGAGTAGCTACGACATAGCGATGTTTATTCTTTTCACCTAGCCGGGAATATCATCACTTGATTTTTAAAGGTGCTAGTTTTGAGACTTACCGACGACGCTCGTTAGACAGTCGTCCCCTGGGATAGGTTCACGATGATTACATTTTCGCCTCTCGAAGCCCTTTGCGAGATCGACGGCTGGTTGTTGTTCTTTCCCTTGTAGGTAAAGTTCGTGAATACAACACTGGGTGATCACTGAAGAACGGCTTTGCCGTTGAAGCGTTCAGTTTCGCCTTGATAGGAATATGAAAAGTGATGATGAAAAACCCACTTGGCTTTACTTCGCCCTGCAGGACAGTATGGAGTTGCTTAGCAAAGTCAAGCTTTTGAGACACAGCTGATTTGCACATTTCTGAATCGACTGAACAACTTATGAGTATTGTGCAGGAAGGGTCGAGAGAGAAAAGATGTTCCACCGAGGACTTGATATGGCTGACGGAACCCAAATGACATGCAATAAAGATGCATGAGCTTTCGATAGGCTTTTGCTCGTTTTTGACGCATGTTTGGAGTGAAGAGAGGGCAAGTAGGAGGAAGTTTGGGTGAAGAAGTTACTATTAGGATCTTTTCTTGGCACATGCTGCATTCAGAGGCGCGTCTAATCACGCTCCGTCTCCTTTACGCTGCTTCGACCATGGCTCGATTTTTCCTTCAACTTCTCTCATGGTAGGCCTCTTCAGTTGTAAGCCAACGAATGCTGACTGTATTATATTCTTAGCGTCGCTTTTGTCTCTGCTCTTGACATAACTGGCAGAGTAACCTGGAATGACGCATGCCCAAGTGTGTTTAGACTCTCCTTGCCATGTCTGGTCACTGCAATTAACTTTTGATAAAGATGCCACAGTTATTGGACAGGCAAGAGCTTCTTTGAATGAGGGGGCTTACAGTGGTGGAATAACAGAAACGGGTGATTTCACGATGCAAGTCCATTTCTGAGAATTATCCAAGATTTGCAACTAACTTGGGCTGTAATAGACCTGATGTTCCCGAAGGACGTTATATTTTGACTATAGTGGCTCATGACTACGCTTTTGACCAGGTATGCTCTATTCTAACGTTCATTCTTTTCCGGACTCTTCACATCTTCGTTCAAAAGGTTAGAATAGATGTAACAAGTTCAGATTCACCTGAAGTTCGGCCATACATTGCTGGCACGCCGATGGATCCTCCCTCTTCAGTCATTCTTCCTTATCCCGTCGTCCTTTCACCGAAGGAGAAATATGTGTATTTTGTTCCTCCAGAACGCTTCAATCTTGGAGCCATGCTTGCCAATCCAATGATGCTTCTGATGGTCGGTGGTGGTCTGATGATGCTGGCAATGCCATACCTCATGGTAAGTTGTCTGGTCCAATCGTGCGTTTACAAGTAACTTATTGTCGATAAAAGAAAAACCTGGATCCAGAAGCCCTCGAAGAATTCAAAGAGCAGCAACAACAACTTCAGAGCGCTATTCAAAGTGGAGATTTCAAAGGAGGGTAAGTTCTTGGTGATACTTTTGCTCGATTTTTGTGTCTTACTTCGGGTAGGTTGTCAACACTCATGTCAGCTGGTGATCAGCCAGCTCAAGGCAGCCCGAGCAAAGTAAGTAGTGCTGTCAGGGCCCGAGGCAACAAGAAAGCAAAGAGATAGGATTGTCATGTGGCAATATTTATATGATACATCGATACGAGGGGTTAAAAATACACACTATGGTCTCATTGTTCAAGATTCTGAAGCTGGACTGCCAGTGGGCGCCTGCTGAGATATTGGCGTAACGTCATTTGCCGGATATTGGAGAGCTTTGTGGAGAATTGCATTCCTGATATATCAAGGAATTCATCAACATTGGACAAAGGATGTTGTACATATTTCAAAGTACACACCGTTGCTTATACTGGGCGAGAATGGCTTGCGCAGACTTGCGTTCAGTTTGCGATGCGGTCATGAGACTATGAAATAGAGAAATTTGTTTAGGATATGGTGATGATTGATGGCCAGTCCAGTCAGAGAAACATACTGGTCGTTTCCGGTCGTCTCAATGATGAACATAGTATTGTTACGTGTTCCGGTTTCATCTTCTGCGGCAGCACCTGGGGCCTCTTCTAGTCTGAGGCCAGTTACAGAAAGCTTGTCGGAGATACTCTGAACAGTGGGCTTCGCAGAGGTGTTGCTATCGTAGTTGAGGACCAGAACATGTTCGTCAGGATGAGCGGGCAACAGAGATAGAGGGGAGTCATCTGCATAATGATATTGGATGACTGGATGGCCTAGGGTATTTGAAAGTGCAGCAGATGGAGCAGTTTCGAGAGAGGAATGAGCGAGGAGAACGTAGAAAGG
>JAHXRV010001930.1:0-27023 GCA_019904355.1 Psilocybe tampanensis | reverse complement strand
CCATCGTATCCCCTTTTTCTACTTCGGGGTCGTTCGGGTGTCATTCTGGATCGCATTACGGACTTTTTACCACACCGAGTTGCCCACCTTTTCTACAGGATTCCTTTGATTGATTGCAGGATGTATTTGCCTATTATATTGTATTTTGAACACACTATATATAATCCACGTTGTTTCGTCTATTCGACACCAGGCTTGAAGTTGTTCTGGAGATCTTTTGATGAACAGGATGATAGGTATTGACACTACTCAAGAGTGTTTTTCTATTCCAAGCTCTTTTCAAGGCTGGGTGACAGTCTGGTGCAACAAACAATGGCAACTTGGTTTGTTTAGGATGACCTTTTCCACAAATACCGAGCTGAGGCGACGGTGGACGTGGAGGTGAGAGTTGATATGAGCTCCTTGGCACGTCAAGCATCATTCGTTGTTGTCATCGTTTACGGATATCATGTCAAAGCACATACCGACTCTGTTTATGTCTGTCAAAAAAGGATCAAAAATCCCAGACCGCAAATCGTATGCAATTACAACTTTGATTGAACTATTCCAATCCGTCACCACAGTAGAGAAGCGACGACGACAAGACAAGAAAAAGAAAGCTGCAAAGCATCGACTATCCACTATCCAGAAGAATGTAAAACAAAATGATCGTCCACACCGCAAGGATTGTCCAAAAGTAAAAGAAAAGACAGGCTGAACTATGTCTTAATCACATTGCTATCCCAACCTGAAAGTCGCTCAGTGTTCTGCACAGACCGAAGGATATATGCACTTACTGCTTCAGGTGCGTTGCGCGGCTTGACCATCTTCAAACTATCAAATTCCACAGTCGCAAAAATTTCCTCGTTGTCGTTGATGTGTAAACCAATCGAAGATCGTTTCGTGGTGTATCCCGAACCGACGGACAAAGTCGTTCCTGTGCTTATTTTGCTAAGATGTGCATCAAACGTCTTGCCCGGGGAAGTTCCTTGGAGTGTATCCCAGGATTGATGTCCCTTAGAAGGTTCCTCAACAGGGTACTGCGAAACATCATTAGACGATTGGACCAGCTTTTCCTCCTCCTCCAAACCGGGACCTTGAGCGCCACCACCATTTGCTTGATAAGGATACGCGTAGGCCAGATTGGTGAAGGGATTGTTGCTTTTTGTATGGCCTGGCACGACAGAAGGTCGAAGATCCTGATCCTCGAAGCCACGACCGCCATCATGGTTCTGTTGTGTTTTATATGGAGTAATAAAAGGATCGGATGGATTGAGGTCCTGGTTTCCCATCGTAGATCGCTGGTTGTAAACTGCGCGAGGGTCGTAACCACCTCGAAGACCGAAAGCGTTGGGATCATAGAGAGGAGGCGCGACATCTCCGTCTTTCTCGTAAACATACAGCTTCTTTTGCAATTTTCGAACCTTCCGTCGATAAAAGCAAAAGCCGACCACAACAAAACCAATGACAAGAAGACCAATGATGGCTCCAAGGACGCCGCCTATGATGGACGCCGAGTTGTTGGAAGCTGATGATCCATGTCTATGGAGTAGTTCGTTAGTTGAAAAACCGGAGGCGTGATAACAGACTAGAAAACCTGCCTGTCAAAGCCGCTGGCGTTTGGTTTATGAGAACCTGTCGGATTCGGGTGGGTAATTGCTGAATTTGTGGGGAACGTCGAGTCCCCAGAAGATGCAATCGATTGAGAGACATTAGATCCGCCGCCATTCACTGACTCGTTCGGCAGAAATGGGGTCGAAACAGCCGCCGTATTATGCTGCAGTTCTTTTGGTTTCACCGAAGGCACTTCCGTGCCAGAAACCACAATCCCTGCAAGAGTTGGCACGTTGGTTGGTACAGGAGCATCAGTGGAAGGAGAGAATGGTTCGGGTATATTATTTGTCGAGAGGATAGGTGTAGGCCCAATCGGTTTCGTTTGTAGACGTGGTACGCTAGTGAAAGGCAACGGTTCGACGATAGATGCCGTAGGATCCGGCTGGATTGTCCCTGGACGTCGGACAGCAGTAGTGGCAGCAGTCACAATCGGGGATGGTACCGAAAGGACCTTGGATATATGCTTTGGAATTGGAATTAAGGGGCGAGTTGCCACCTGGGTAGTAGTGAGAGTGAACGGCGCTGCGTGAGATTCCAACGAAATGGTTGTCTGGTGTTTGTGAGTCTGCTGGGGAAACGGTGCTGCGGGTATATCAGAATGAGTCGGTCGGTTCTTTATTGTTTGAGAGGACGGCGACGCATGCGATTCCAACGAGGTGGTCTGGTGTTTGTGAGTCTGCTGGGGAAGCGGCTCTGTGGGTATATCAGAATGGGTCGGTTGGTTCCGTGTTGTGGATGGTGCTGCATGCGATTCCAAGGGAGGGGTTGCCAATGTCTGGTGTTTGTGAGTATGTATACTAGACGAATGGATCGGGCTGCTTGTCAACGGGGGAAGGGCAGACTGGCTAGGCAATTCAGAAGCCTTAGATCTGTGACCGGGACCAAGGGCAGGGGGCGAATGTCCGCCATGGGCCGGGGGTGAGAATGACGACGCTGACAAGGAAACAGAGGACGGTATCTCTGTGGGCTGGTTCTTCGTTGTCGAGGAAGTGCTCGATGTAATAGTTTCGGAATGTGGCTCAAGCGATTTCCCTCCCTTATGCTGATTTGGTCGTGTGACAGACTCGGTCGGTACAGCTTTGGACTCCTGAATGACGGTCGAGACAGAGTCCTTGCTCGCAGTAGATGTACGATGAGGTTGAAAGTGAGATGAATTATCTGGTAAGACTGCAGAGGATGTAATGGATAAGGGTCGAGTTGAAAAAAGAGTGTGATCTTGAGATTGAGAAACAGCTGAGTTGGGCTTCAAATGTCCATGAGAGTGCTGATCGTCCGTAAAAGTTTGTGTTTGAAAGTTTGGAGTAGTATGAGGATTAGTTGCTTGGTGATTTACACTGGAAGGAGCATGGTCGGGGGACTCAGATTGAGGAAAGGAGGTTTGGTGAGGAGGAGAGTTCTCGGTTTGCTTGGATCGATCAACACCCCGAGTTTGGGGAGAGGTGGTGGGATCCGGAACATTGGACTGGCGGAAAGAGGTTTGAGGTGGAGGATGTCCTTGATTGCCTTTGGTTTCCGATGGAGTCTTTTGTTCCCCTCTACGAGAAAGAAAACCCATCAAGGGCGTCTTGTTGATTATGGCAGTCTGCGGGGGAGTTCGACCGATGAGCCTTGTCTTGGGGACGAACAAGACCACGGGACGATCTTGGGAACGACCGCTTGGACTGTCTGTATTATCCATTGTGGTGCTGTAGGGTTGTAAACTGGGGATCATTTCTCCCACTAAGGCTTCGTTATATATGAGAGATTTGCGGGTTCTCGAGCTCGATGATCCATCTTTTGATATATGTGAATGTCCGAGACTGCTGGTTTTTTCGGGCTTTTTGAATTAGAACACCACTGCAGAGTGGCAGTGGCAACAAAATAAGATGATCCTGTAGTGCTGGTCGGAATGATATGTCCACGGTCGCACAGATTTTGATGGTATTGACAATGATTGTAGAACTACCGCAGTTTTTGGAACGGTTTGAATTGAGATGCCTAGAAATCGGGCAGATGAAGTGTAAATTAGGAGGACCACGAAGGAGATATTGACAAGACCCATACCGAGATGCAGACTCGTCACCGAATGTAGAGAATGCATGGATATCGAGAGTACGACAGAATTCTCACCAGCGATCGAAAATAGGAAGAAGACGAGCCATGGTTGATCGTCGCTTGATTGGTTGGATGGACAACTTTGGGAGAGGGATATGTGATGTTGAGCCCGACCAGTGGACTTGACACAGAAGGGTATAAATAACCATCCTAGTGGCCGCGTGTTCCTGGATAATTATACCCCACTGGACTGAAGAGGGAGACGGACTGCAGTCCAACATCAGGCTTGAAGCTTGAAGCTTGATCCATTCAATGTACACGATGCAGGAAACTGACGTCGGGGTGTCTATGTCCGAGCATAGCTTATTTATCCACACACGCGAGAATGAGACGGCCAGCAGTGGTGTATGTCAAGAATTGTGGGGAGGATTGTATGTTTTTTGTTTTAGGACTAATTGGTTCGCGGATTGAGGGGACTCGCTGTTACCCAGACGACATCTGAGAGGCGGAGAGAGGCTCACGTGGCGTTAATTGCTCCCACCCTTCTTCTCTTCTCTCTGTCTGCTTAGCATATTCCATATCTTTTCTCCTCCACCTTTGTTCTTCTCCCACTTTCTGCATGTCATGCCCAAGGCAAAGCTCGAGCATCCTCACGCTCGTCGACGCACTCTCTCTGACCCCCTCGCTGCCGCCCTTCTTCCTCCCCCTGATGAGTCCCCCGTAGACAGGGAGGTTCGTCTCAGAGCCGAAATAGATGCCAAGAAAGTCAGCGACTCAATCGATGATATGATTCGGATGGAGAGAAACGAGAGGAAGAAGACCAGGACGGAGGTCAACGTCCTGCTCCTTGGCCAGTCGGAGTCGGGTAAGAGTACCACTCTCAAACGTGAGTTCCCTATTTACTATCTTTTCTTTCTTTTCCCTCCCCCTCTCTTTCGACGCACGTCAGATGCCGCTCTTCAGCGCTCATGTCTGCGATCATGTCTGCGATTAAACACCATTCACGGAGCATGTCTTCATCCCAAGCTCCCCCACCGGCTCTTCGCATATATAGATCGTTGACAGATTCCGACAGAATTCCAGTTGTTGCACTCCCCCTCTGCCTTCCACGCCGAAAGGATAGCATGGAGGGCCGTTATTTATCTCAATCTAGTCCGCTCTGTCAGACGGTGAGTCGCCAAATGTTGTTCTCAAATATAGATTGGATGCCTAATATGCTTCCGCTCAGCATTTTGGACGCACTCGCCCCAGAAGAATCTGACGCCCTGGATGACCATGATGACGAAGATTCTCTTGAAACAGCCTCTGTCATCATAACCTCAAATGGGCGTCCTCCGTCTGCTATCCTGGGGACTCGGGTTAATAACTACGAATACTATAGGAGGAAACTTGAGCCCCTCATCGAGTTAGAAGAACGCCTCATTCGATTACTTTCCTCCCCCGATGAAGACGAGGCTACACATCTCGGACCTTCTCGTCCCGTTTGGGAGCAGTATGCAAACTTCTACAAGTCCAACGAGAACGTGCCTCCGGCCAACCAATCTCACAACGTTGGTTCGAACGGGCGACCTGCTCCCACAATCACTATTCCCCAGAAAAAGCAAACACCGTCTTCTGCAGGAGTAAGACCGAACGGCTCAGTTCCATTCCCACATTCGTCTCAAGGCAGGGAAATTGTGATTCATACGTCCACAAATTGGAAGAAGGTCTTCGCCCTTGGAAACAAATCCAAGAGTCCCAAAAGTGCTCATTCTGGAGAGGTCGATGGCTGGTGGGAAGATCCCGATGACCCTGTCCATACTCTGATTGTGTGTGCCCCTGCAATGCAGGAATTATGGCACGATGCGCAGGTCAAAAAACGTCTTCAAGAGAGACGGTTGCGGCTGGAGGAGAGCAGTGGCTTGTGAGTCTTCTAGAATCACCCTCTTTTTTTTTGACTTCCTAACAATCCTCCGTCTTGTAGTTACCTTGACGAAATTCCAAGAATTACTGCTAAGAAATACATTCCCACAGATGGTAAGACTCCCCAGTGTCTGGCGCAAGATGCATACTAATTGACTCGATAAAGCGGATGTTCTCAAGGCCAGGCTAAAAACAATGGGCGTCGTGGAACATACTTTTTCCATACCCTCTGGGAGCAATCGGGGGGTAGAATGGAGGATCTACGATGTAGGCGGTGCGCGCAACCAGCGCCAGGCATGGGCGCCTTACTTTGAAGATGGTAAACGTTATGTCCTTGCTCTGTTCTTCTACATCACTAACAATCGAAACTTGCCCAGTGAACGCCATCATATTCCTTGCTCCGATCTCTGTCTTCGACCAGGTAAATATAACTTCAACATATGAAGAGTTCGCTACTCATAATATGATACCTCATGTTTCCAGGTCCTCGCGGAGGTGAGAATATCGAACCCCGAACAAAAATCTATAATTAAACAATCTTAGGATCCTCGTGTGAATCGTCTTGAAGATTCACTATTGTTATGGAAAGCCGTCGTTTCGAACAAGCTCTTAGCAAATGTCAATATTGTCCTTTTCCTCAATAAATGCGACCTGTTGCAGGTGGGTGTTATCGTATTCGACGTTGAACCGGTTTCTAATACAAAGGCAGGCCAAACTTGAAGCAGGAGTTAGGCTAAATCACCATATGATTTCGTACGGCGATAGGCCGAACGATTATGACTCTGTCCTGAAATGTAAGCGACATCGTTTGCAGACGAGTCCGAAAACGACAGCTGACCTTCTCAAATTATAGACTTCCGCAACAAGTTTGGTGTTATACACCAGTCATATTCACCGAACAAAGAACGAGAGTTGTATAGTAAGTGCTATCTTTATTGGAACGAAATCATTTCATCTGAAGAAACATAGCACATTACACTGCTGTGACTGATACAAGGAGGACCTCGGTCATCATTTCCGCTGGTGAGAGCATCAATCTTAGTATTTCTCGATATATCATTGACTGGTTTCGTTTTCTTCAGTTCGTGATATAATCATCAAAGGGAACCTCCGAAATATGCGCCTTGTTTGACACTACATGGAAACTTGCCGTCACTCCCAAAACATTGAGTTTTTCCCCATATCCGTACATTCTCTGTCGTCATGCAGACTTTCTCTTCTTTCGCTTTCTTGCCATCTGCACTGCAAGTCATAATTTCTTCCTTCTATGCTTTGTAGCCACTTGGTCCTGTTTAAATGACGAACTAATACCCACCACCCGGCGAAACATCCCATGGAAATTAAATCCAGACTTCGCTGAACAAGTAGTGGAGTACCGTATAATTTGCCTCAGTATACCTATCAATACCATTGTAATAGCAATCCAACAAATTTTTATCTTCAGAACAAGATTTCGAGTGTTTTTGCCATCAGTGTTGATGTTGACGTTAGGGTCGCGAACCTCACTAATAACTTTGTTGTTCACAACCAAAACCATGTCGGTAGCGCTGTTGAGACGTGTCCCCCGAAACATCTTTGTCCCGGCACCCCTATGTTCCTATGCCCAACCTCGGGTGAATTTCAGTGTTAATCAGATAAGAAGGCCAGTTGCGAAATTCCATCTGACGCAATCCTTCTCATCTACCACCACAATGGCTGCACCTACCTCAACACACGAAACCCTTTCCGCCGTTTCCACAACGCGTTAGCGACACGATTAATCATCCTTCAGGACATTATTTTTGACTGCTCCGTTCTCTAGAGGCACCTGCTGCCATTGGGCCTTATTCCCAAGCAATCAAAGTTGGAGATCTGCTATTTTGCTCTGGATGCATTCCCCTCGTACCCTCGACCATGCAAATCGTCGAAGGTGGTGTCGAGGCCCAGACAGAACAGGCTCTGAAGAACCTCAAGGCCGTCGTGGAAGCTGGTGGCTCTGAGTTGGGCAAGGTCGCGAAGACTACCGTGCGTTTCGAAAATGAACTCGGTGGATACAACAGATTCTGATCATGTTAATACGTATGCCAGGTTTTCTTGAAGTCTATGGACGACTTCGTCGTCGTGAATGGAATCTACGCCAAATTCTTCGGGAACCACGCTCCAGCAAGATCGGCAGTGGAAGTTGCGCGTCTTCCAAAGGACGTTCTTGTGGAAATTGAGTGCATTGCGAGGTGAGTGATGGTGTGTGTTGACACAGTACATATGCTCAGTTCAGCTCTAGTTTGAAGTAAAGAAAATTTATGATCATGGAAAGAAGAATCTTGTGTTGATGGAACCAACGGAAGGCACAATCGTTTCATGTACAAGATAGAAAAAACAAATAAAATTGCGATTTACAGAGCATCCAAAAGTTTACAAACGGTTACATAGCCTCAATTACTTCCTTCAATTTCGCCTCATCTAGAATCTCGAAGCCTTTCGACAGAGTCACCTAAGGAAATTATCGTTAGCTGATAGTCAAGAAAGTGGCTAAGAACTAACCTGGGCCAATTGCACATTGTGCTGGTCGAGCTTCTCTTCCATCACTTGTTTCAGGACACTGAGAGTTAACAGTTGCGCTTCTCGTAGAGTCATTTGCTAAGGAAGGTTTTGAGGAAAAAGGTACAATTCGAGATGATTAGAACCTCACCTTATGCCATTTGTCCTGTAGTTCACTCTGTGCAGCCTCAGATCCCGACCCAATTGCTTTCGCGTCGTATCGCACAAATGTTCCAGATGGGTCAGTATGGTATCTAAGAGAGGGCGTTATTAAAACAAAGTGAGAGTCATAGCACACGCGTGAACGCTTACAATTGAGGTCCAAGTTCGTCGATTCCAGCTATCAGAAGAGCGACACCAAACGGCCGACTCATCATCGCTTCCTCGTCGTGGACACTCTCTCCGAACCTCAGCGCGAGATCACAGACGGCCTGTGTTACACTCTCGACCTTGATCCGTTCATCGTAAGTGAAGGCATGATTTTGTGCAGTCACTCGAGCGTGGTCGATCATTGTTCTGGCGTCTGCGGTAAGACCAGACATAGCGCAGCCAAGATGGGTATCGATTTCCATGATCTTTTCTATTGAGCTCGACTCCAAGAGGGGCGATTGCACACGCTTTTCTACGCCGAGAATCACACCTTCTGGAGTTCGAATGCCGACAGTCGTTGAACCGAGCTGGATTATTGAATGGCGATCAATGGACTGTGCGAGACATCGTTACTGTGATTTTTATGCTCACTTTAATCGCCTCAATAGCATACTCGACTGTCGAGACTTGTCAAGTTCGAGTTAGATAAGAAATGATCAAGACATTACCTTGGAACAAACGACCTTCAGGAGAGAAGGTATTCACACCTCGATCTAATACGATATGAGGGTTTTATACACAGAACGATGGAGCACACTGGACGTACCGTATTCAGAACGCGTTAAAAACATATTTGAGAAGTGTAGGATGTAGGTGAACTTGAGTTATTGCTTCCAAGATGGAATAAAGCAGGTTGCGTATTTCACGACGCGTGTCCATGCCGTGGGAATCGTGACACGATCTTATCTTATCTTACCGTTCAGGGAAAAAGTCAAAAAACCCCTGTTCACTCTCTAATTAGTACTGTAGACACCAGCCGAGAGCAAGAAAAATGTGTCCTTCACCATAATCCGAAAATCTCAACAGGAAGCAAGTCAGGGTCGCACTCAAATATTCATTAGACGCGATGCAATGATTCCCTCATTTTGGAGGACTGATTATCGATCGACTCTCAGATTTCACCTGATGTCTCGTTCGATATTATTCAGTGTCACTTCCGACCACCATGTCCACTAACAAACTCACCCCAGCAGACCTGAAAGACATTCTTGCTTTCACAGTCAAGCTGGCACGCAAAGCAGGTGACCTCATTCTCGAAGGTTCCGCTGCCATACAATCAGTGGGGGCGGGATTTGACGAGAAGAAAAATTCTGTTGATCTGGTCACGGAATACGATGTTAGAGTCGAGGAATTGGTCAAAAAGGAACTCAAGGCTCAATATCCGTCTTTCCAATTGTAGGATCTTTTCATCTACGCGGTATTCTGCTCACTGAGTTCCTCCGAACAGCATCGGGGAGGAATCCTATGCTGCTGGATCTCGTCCGCCTTTGACAGATGAGCCAACTTTTTGTGTTGATCCTATCGGTGAAACATATTTCTCGAAAATTTTGGGTCTTATATCTCTGACGTCCTCCATCCAGATGGCACAACAAATTTTATCCACGGATTTCCCTTTGTTTGCATATCCCTAGGACTGATCTACGAACGTCGTCCCACTCTCGGAGTCATTTTCAATCCCTTCTTGGATCACCTGGTGAGTTCTGTAATATCGAAATCTATGTTCTCTGACACTCTTCTAGTATACAGGAATCATAGGCCAGGGCTCACATTTAACTCGCAGAACTGATGCAGAGCCAGTCAAATTGCCTTTGTCGGGTTCGCCAAAACCTCTGGCTTCTTTGAGTCAGGCTTTGATTGGTAAATGGTTTTTCCATATCCATTCCTGGATACCTAATACATATGTCTATAGCTGTTGAGTGGGGTTCAGATCGAACAAATGTTACGATCAATGCGAAGTCAAATTCGTTCTCTCGTCTGGCCGGGAATCCCGCACAGGGCGTTGTTGGTGGAAAGATGGCACACTCTCTCAGATCTATGGGAAGCGCAGCTCTGAACTATGCTCTGGTCGCCCAAGGAGGATTAGACATTTACTGGTTAGTCTTGACATCTGCGCGCTTGTTAAAAATATAACAGCGTCCTCTTCCTCAGGGAAATTGGGTGTTGGCCCTGGGATGTATGCGCCGGCATCGTCATAGCCCAAGAAGCAGGTGGTGTTGTATCAGGATCACATTCCGCTTACGCACAAAGTCTTCAAAAAGAAGATTTTGGGTTTGTCACGGAAGAAATTCTCACAGGAAGAAAATACATTGTTGTCCGTGCCATTGGCGACACACCGGTAAAGATTAGTTCTTCGAACGGCTTTTGGAAAACCTGACAGAGATTCTGATAGGACGAAAAAGGTAGAGACGCACAGAAAAGGATTATTCAAGACTTCTATGATACTGTCGAGGACGTTGAGGCGAACTAATTATGGGACGCCGCTAACATCGGAACGTCAGACTATTTTATCACAGTCTCCAAACCAGAGAATGTATCCAAGTGAATCGGAAGCCACTTTTGGCACATGTTGATGACTCCTTTTGTTCGGCACTGAGGCTTGAGCGCCCTTCCTCCACTTGTTATATTCCTCAACTCCTTCAAGAATCTTTAACCGCGTCAAGGTGGCTCACAAGTCAGCTCCACGCACTTTTACTCTGGTTCTTTCGGGATAATCCTTTGTTGCGCTGAAGACAAAGGACATCCAGAACAAACGAAGCCTCCGACGAATATCCGGACGCAAGGCATCAATCGTTGACTTGGTGTGAACTGGGATTGTGCTGGTCTTTTTTATTTGACATGGTCACCATGGACATACCAAGAATAAAGTGGAAATGGCTCTCTAGAGTCACTGGACTTTGGAATCATGGTGCGATCTGTTCAATTTCTGTTATCTGTAGGACCTCTTGCAATGACATCACTGAATTATCCCTTAACGGAGTATTAATCAGACCAATCTTGTCCTTCAGTCCTCTCAAATCCATTCCCCAGAATCATGGACATCTGGACCGACCCAACTCACCTAATTCGGATTCAATATTCAATATTCAATCCTGATCATGAACTCACTGAGACGTTTCATGAAAATTGAAGTCGCCTCTTGGTCACCTCCGAGTGTTGTCACTGTAACGTCATATGACAATGTGACCGATCCATCATGGGGATCACCGAGTTGAACTAATGTGAAGACAGTTTCCTTTTGAAGGTATTGCGATGCCATTTTAGCAGACCTCTTGTCTTCCTTGCTGCAACTGTGCTTCTCACGTTTAACCACGCGTGTATGTCGCATACACAATTCTCAACTTCTTTTTCTCACTATACTCTCTAGCATTTGCTATTGTAAGCATCTTCACAGACCCCAAGGTCTCAAATGCCGTCTTCCAACAACTTGGAGATCTTGTGTTTCTGTGGCCAATTTAGATTGTCAATGGTCACCAGTTCACTTTGAGTCGGCCCGCACGATATCTCTCCAAACCCAGTATCATATGATCTCTTCTTCTCCGCCCTAACAGTCGGCCAATGGATTAAAATAAAACGCACTTTGGCAACCAATTCTCTCTTCGTTGCCTTCTCGTCTTCTCGTTCAAGGTTCGACCCCGAGAAAAGGAAACAAACGCCATGGCTGCCAGAGCCATTCCAACCAACCGTTATGCTATTCAATTGGCTATCTTCATCGCCTTTGGTACGAAATTTATGGGATAGGAAATAGTGCACCAACGAACGACACCTAACACACGTTTTTAGGGGGTAAGCTTTACACATTACATACCCTGAATACGATTTGTGATATGGTATGTGCTTGCATACCAATACGCGTTCTGTTTCATTCCGGTTGACTCTCTCCACAGATGTGTTTCAAGGCTTCCTCTTTGGCTACGATATTGGTGTTATCTCAGTAGGTTATCGTTATCACTGCCGCTCGTGGCTACATCGAGCTGAACACTATCGAAGGGATGCTTGATCATGCCAGACTTTATTCGTCGATTTGGAGAAATTGATGCCCAAGGAAATCATTTCTTATCGAGTTCAAGACAATCCGTTATCACGTCACTCCTCTCTGCAGGGTGAGCAAACTTGGCCTATATACTTTTGAATCAAGTTAATCGTGGTGCTTTCCATCTAGAACCTTTGTGTATGCCTTTGGTGTACTTTTCTTCTTCGATGCATGATTAATATTGCCTTTGTAGAGGTGCTCTTGCACAGGCATTTACGTCTGATCGTTTTGGTCGTCGCGGATCCATCCTCATTTGGTCGGCAATCTTCACAATTGGAGTGGCCATTCAAACTGGAACAAGGTTTTCTGTTGTCCAGTTGACCATTGGAAGGTTTGTCGCCGGTCTGGGAGTAGGTGCATTATCAGGTATGTGATATCCATCGTCAGGTTATTTGCCTGCTAATGAAATTTTCACAAAGCTATCGTTCCGTAAGTCATGTGGTTGTTATTGTTGAGTTTGCCTAAATTTCAAGGGAAGGTTGTATAATGGCGAAACTTCGCCTAAAGCATTGCGAGGCACGATGTTGGTTCTCTACCAGCTCCAGATCATCATTGGGTGAGTGTCTACTATCTTCCAAACAGCATGGACCTGACTAATCTTTTGAAACTCATATCGGTAGACTCTTTTTGAGCTACGTGTTGGATCTTGCGACGCACAGGATTCCTAATTCGGCATCTTGGCGTGTTCCTGTTGGATTACAGCTCCTTTTGGGTCTCATTTTGCTCTCTGGAATCTTCTTCTTGCCGGAGTCCCCGTACGGTTCATCCCAATCATGATATTTGGAGACAAAACTGATAGTTTTATATCCTTAGTCGACACCTTCTCGGAACAGGTCGACGTGCAGAAGCCAGAACTGTAATCGCATCTCTGAACGGTGTCCCAGAAGACGATGAACTTGTGGACGAGCTCGTGGGCGAACTGGAGTACGCCATTAACGCAGAGAATGAAGGAGGGAAAGCCACTTGGGCCGAATGCTTCTCAACCAGGAACTTCTTGTGGAAGCGTACCATCAATGGAATGATGCTCCAATTTATCCAACAGCTGAACGGCCAAAACTTCTACTGTGAGTCGCATCTTTCTACAAGCTATATCTGAGCTAATCATACCTGTATCAGACTATTATGGCGACACCTTCTTCCAAAGCGCGGGCACCGCGTAAGAGAAATTATACGATTCTCTAGGGTGTTTATTGACCGAGATCCAGACTGTCACCCTATGTAATCCAGGTTATTTTAGGAGGGGTCTCAGTCGTTGGAACGATTCCTGCGCTGGTGTGTAGACATTTATCATTGAACTCACTGTTACTCATTTCTACATGAAGCATTTAATTGAATCCTGGGGTCGCCGAAGGGTATGCTTGTATTCACAAGGGTTTGGAACTTGAACCCTGATGTTCGAATTTTGTAGTCTCTGCTTACTGGTGCACTCATGGAGGCCGCTTGCTCTCTGATCGTGAGTGGACGGGGTTAAGTTCTTTGATTGTTTCTGAAAAATATTTTTCAGGCCGGTTTGGTTGGACACTTTACGCTCGCACCCACAGGAACAGCTAAACACCTCCTGACGAAACGCAACAAGCAAGGAGGTAAGGGCGTTTCTCAACACCGCGATGTTGCGTTCACTAAGCTCGTTGGTTTCAAGGCGACACACTCATCGCATTTGCTGTCCTCCACGTATTTTCTTTCTCTGTGTTTTGGGGTCCCACACCGTAAGTAAATCGTCTACTTCATGGTCCCTTTTCTCAACATTGAGCCATTTAGATGGGTATACCTCGGTATGTGGTGTTGCTTGACTTGGGATCGTTCTCATCACTCAACATGTTATAGGCGAATCCTTCCCTCTCCGAGTGAGACCAAAAAGTATTGCATTGGGTAGCGCGACAAACTGGTATGTTAGAGCTGAAAATGTTTTCCTTTCTGAAATTAAATTGGCCGCTAGGTTGTGGAATTTCCTCCTTTCGTTCTTTGCGCCTAGAATAGCTGCCCGGTGCGTTCTTTCATTTCATCATATACTTTGCATAATGGACACTCATTTCCCAATAGCATTGGACCCCTGATTTTGTTGATTTTCTTCGGAATGTTGTTAGTCGGATGGCTCTATGTTTACTTTTTCATTCCCGAAACCAAAGGCTTGACATTGGAAGAGGTTGGTCTTTTGTGCAACTTATTTTTCCCGCAATTTTTAACACCATCCCAAGGTCGACGAAATGTATCGTTCAGGAGTCAAGCCATGGAATTCATCCACCTGGCAACCTCATCTTAGTGAGAAGGCTCATGAGAAAGTGCTTCACGACCTTGAACGCGACGAGAAGAGATCCCCCGTTTCGGAGTGATTTTATAGTCAACAATATTTCTTTCAACTTGTATTCCGAAAATATCGATTTATGTTTGTTAAAAAAACCGGAACTGGAATCGTGATAACCCTGTCAAATCAAAGAGAAAGCTTAATTTGGCCTTGTCCATTGGTCAAAGGGATGACGAAAGCTCCGGCGTCGACTGTAAGTGTCGTGGTGGGTTTGAGGAGCCCAATTCCAGGCAAAGCTGCTGTCTGTTGTACCAGTAACCTGCCCTGTGGTGCAGCTGCCGCCGAAACAGCGCTGTCTGGAGCTGCTACGACCGTCACGTTGACCGAGTTAGACCGGGGGTCGAACCCAATGGCAGAGAATGCACCAGCGTCCAGAGTCAACATAGTTCCCAGAGGGGCGATGAAAACGCGTCGACGGATCGAATCGCGCACTTGGATCTGGACTGTAGGAGATGTTGATATGACATTTCCGCCAAATGCTTGCCATCCAAAGTCAGGGTGGTTAATGATAAAGGTTCCCATACCCATGGAATGACCTGAGAAGTTGGGACCATAATCGCCTGAATATCCATCCCATTTAAGGGTGTCGGCGAATGAGTGGAAGGACGCGGATGCAAATCCACCTTGATCAATGTTGGATAGGGGTCCACTAAGTCCGGCGAAACCTACGCGAAGAAGGTAGAAATCGGTGGGAGAAGATTCAAACGCCGAAATAAGTGGGAGGGCATTTAGGCCACTACCATAGTGGTGAAGTTGCCGTTCAATGCGTTGTAATTTGCCACCGTATATATTATCCCTGAGAGCAAGTAAGAATCTTTCGCAATGTCAACGATGAAGAGGGGAGTATTCACCAGTAGCGTCGTGCATTTCCGTTGTATCCCCAATGAGCAATAAGTGGCTGATAAGCGACGATCGAGTTCAATGCGCCGGTCGCAGTCGCATTGTTTCCAAAGAATTTACTCCAGCCATAAACACCTTCTTGACCCGTTGAATCCCATGCCATTTCCGAACCAAAACTAAAAACGAGGAATGGGACATGAGACAACCAACAGAAATAAAACCGAAAAACAGACTCACGGATACTGTTCTCCTGCCCATACGGTCGCCCGACTTTGCATTCTATTCTGGATCAATGTGGCATTCGCCGTCAAGCCCTCTCTCTTCAAATCATTGAGCAAATTGATGAGAACAGTCTCTCCCATTAGGCCATCGTTGGCGTATCCAACTTGGCCGTTGGTCATGAACGAAACCGTCAGGACTGCTTGATTGAGGTACCATTGCCATGTGTGTGTTTTGACGAGACTCGGATAATTGCGCGCAACACGATACAAAGCCCAATACGCTGCTGTGACATGGACGTAATCGTATGCACGATCAGTGGTATAAGATGCAGCCTGGTTCCAGGACCACCAATTTCCCCAGTCAATGGACGATGGATACGTGTAGTTCGCGACCAGTGCCGGCTGATAGTAAAACACAGCCTAGACAGACGCCCCGCTCAATGATTGGAAATTCTATGAGTTGTTGGAAGTACCTTTTTGACAGAACCTATGGCGGAAATATAAGTAACGAATATCAATGAGATCGAAAAACAATTTACCATCTGAGTTTTGGATAGAGCCCCATAACGTCTGACTGATGAATTGTTCCAATTTGGCGACTTCTAAAGCGTTAGGCTGAACATATTGTTTCATCGCACCAGCCAACCATGAACCGGCACCAGCTTCGTCACTCAGTCCAGGTATCCAAGCTCTTGGATCATTCAAGACAACCGCGTTGACTTCGCGGTCATAGCTGATGATCGAAGGCGACCTTCGAAAGGGATCTGTCGACGAAGTAAACCATTGTGATGTTGTCAGGAAATTGCCTAGATCGGAGATGGCTTCCGTCGCAGGCTTCGTGAGGTAGTAATGCACAGTCTGTAATGTGCCGTCGGCGTAGGTTATGGATAATCTCGCTCGACCCCAGGCCAATGCAGTGATGTCATATCCTATCCAAGGAGCGGACTTTGCATCATTGTTCTTCACCCAACTCAAAGCACCAGAAGGTGTGACCGAGATAGACTGGACGGGGGATGAATAGCTCAAGAATAATTTGCCAACCTGGTCGGAGGGAACAATAAACCCTGGGACGCCAGCAGCGACGGGACGTTGAGCGGATACGACAGTTTGTTCAATTCCTCGAATGGAGGGGGCCAGGAGGAATTGTATGCCATAAGTACGCGAGGCGCCAGGCTGTAAAACGAAGGAAGTAGGAGCATTCCAAGGTGTGACGTTGGCCCATTCGTTCTGAGCATAGGCCAAGGTATGAGGTTGCCACTCATATAAACCTTCGAAAGTCTGGGACTGATAGTACGGAGACGCTGAGGTTGATTCCGGAAGGAATCTCCAACCTTCAAGGGGAGTTTGACCGACGGGAAGTACCACTAGAGGCGGAAGAGTTCCAAGAAGAGGTGTTACTTGGACAAAACCTGCATCTTGCCCGATGTAGGGGTCGAAAAGACTGCATAATGTATTCGTTTGTGCGGCAGTCCGTCCAGTGAAAATCTGATTACGTTGGTAAGTAAAAAAAAGGGCTTGCGTTAAACATAACGACTGACATTATTAAATTCCAACGGTATACCCAACGCGCCAATCTCAACAGCGACTGTCTGAGAATTCTTTATAATAAATTGGAGTTGTAAGGTGTTGTTTACGACCGCCCATTGTCGAATTATATTGAGCAACGAATTGGAAGGTAAAGTTGGAGAGAGATTAGCTGCTGCAAGAATCGATCCGGAAACAGGCAAAGGGGTGACTGGCTTTCTGGCTGACGATGTATCTCCGCTAATCCAGGCGGTAGATCCTGTTTTTCTGACTCGGAAGGTGACGTCACCGAGGTGGTAGTTACCGTTATACTGACGAGCGGCCATTTGGTCTGTCGGAAGGAAGTTGAAGTTATTGGACCGGGCCGCGAGGGAGTACAAGGTCTGCGAATCTTTGACCAACTCGAGGGCAAAAACTGAAGTATTGAACGAAAGGAAGCCATCTGCGAGACCCAGCGTAGCTGTCTGGGCTGTTGCAAACGGAAACGCACAAAGGGCTACGAGAGCTCCGAGGCTTAATAAACGGTCAAAATCACACAAAAAAAGGTATAACTGAGAAGTATAAATAATAATACTCACAATTTGAATCTCATGTTCACTGCGTCAGACCAGACGAGTTAACTTGCTGAAACTACAGAGAGATGGAGAACCAATTCTGAATCCATATGTCTCTATATAACGGTCTGTGAAGTCTTTTCGCATTGCGTTTCGTGGTTCTCTGTCGATGTTTTGCTACTGAGTTCAAAGCATTCGCCAATAGCATGTCCTGGTGATTCAAGCCCGGGCAGATTTTGAACTGATTCCCGCTCCAAGGGTCAGAATAATAAACTTCTTGGGAAGGACATTTGGTTCTTCTTGGACTTCTTGCATATAGACTGGATCCTCTTTGTTAAACGGGTCGGAGCAAGCTCGGAAGTGGAACGCGAGTTGGGTGTCAGTGTTTAAATGTTCACATCAGTCCTCGTGACCGTGACGTAACGCATCGGGAATCCCTTTCAGACCTCCATTAGAACGTACTTTTTTGTTGACACCATGAAGACCTGTTATACCTATTCCACTGGAATCACCCTCGTTACTCCATTTTTTCAGAAGAACCTGAAGTTTATATCAATACGCAACTGTTCATTGATGACTACGACTTTGTCTTGCTCTGAATTTCTGGTCAAACCTGGCCATTTGCCTCACCAACCATTACTTTCCACAATTGAGTTAGAGATCGCACGGACGAAATTCCCTCGGCTGTGGAGAAGGATCCTGAATCTCAGGAGTTCTACCGTGGATGATCTTCGCACAGCTCATAAATATTCACCCCATGAACCCTTGCCTCCCCTCAAATGGCACAAGGATCCTTGAGATCGAATTGAGATCGACACCATTTCGACATTATGTGGGTGCGACCATTCTTTTCCTGACCAACTTCTTGAATATAACGCTTATTGTCAACATCAGCTGATGCTATAAGCAGATGGTCTCAGTACGCCAGTACCGACAGAAAGAAAAATCTTCTGTTGCGGACCGAAAAATAAATGCGCACTCTTTCCCCACAAAGTGCGGACCGTTGAAGATCGAGGAAGCCATAAATGACCTCAGTCGCACTTCTTTGAGAAGATTTTATCCCCGACCTGTGATCATGGGTTTCAAAACCCTGGTGTTTCTTTGCACTGTCATACTTTTTTCTGCATTGAAGACATCGGCCACGCTCACTGCACCGAATTCTTTGACCTTACACCTGACGGCTAATGTGACCCACCAGATTCCACCTACACTCTACGGTTATATGTGGGAGGTGTGTCAATCATCTTAATCGCCTTATTTTTCCGTTGATTGACCATTCCTTCCGATAGGATATCAACCACAGGTACGCATTTCTGACTTTGCGTTGAAAGAGAGATCCAATTAAACATTTGTTCTGCATATAGCGGAGACGGAGGGTTGTATGGCAAGTTTACATCTGAAAATACTGCAACCTAAGTTCAATCAACTCATGGTTGCTTATAGCTGAACTCCTTCAAAACCGTGCATTCCAAGCCGTCATCCCTGGTACACAAAGCGGGTCAGTCGAGAAAATACCACAACGTATTTTTACTGAGTGATTTCGCGAAATCAGGTTGAATGCATGGCAACCTTTCAATGGAGCTGGCCTTTCTGTGGTTTCTAATACCCCAGGGGTGTCAAAAGCGCTACCCAATAGTTTGCAGGTGCAATTCCCAAAAGTGGTTACTGGACCAATCGGATTCGAGAATACTGGATACTGGGGTTAGTGTCCACTTCTCTGTGTACGAGACGAGGATGTTGATCACACTTTCTTACAGGCATCAAAGTACAAGCCGGCTGGACCTACACGGGCTCGTTTTATGCCAAGTCTAACTCCTTTACAGGGCCGATCACTGTTTCACTAAAGTCGACACAAGGGACGGTTTTTTCATCCGCGACAGTCCAAGGCGTCTCCAAAGACTGGAAGAAATTTACCTTCCAGTTTCACCCAACCACCTCTGCAACTGATGAAAACAATGTATTCAATGTTGCTGTGGATGGGAAATCCGCTGCAGGTCAAACAGTCCATTTTGGAATGTTCTCGTTGTTCCCACCGACCTTCCGAGGCCGCGAGAACGGAATGCGCATCGATCTAGCGGAAGCGTTAGCTGGAACATTACCCTCTGTCTGGCGCTTCCCTGGAGGTAACAATCTTGAGGTAATGCTTCTTTGATTATGCAACAAAGTAAATACTTAATAATTATACTCAGGGCTTGAGCATTGCTACAAGATGGAAATGGAATGAAACAATCGGCAGGTATGTTGCATTTGTTGGTCAAACATAGTTCAGTCTTATTGAAGGATTGGCAGGATTGAGGATAGGCCAGGACGGCCCGCTAACTGGGGTGAGTATTTTTCTCGACCTCTATTATTCTGATTATTCTCGACGCTAAAGCATAAATCTAGGTTATGCAAATACCGACGGCCTCGTAAGACATCTTGACACTCAAAAATGGTAGAAATCTTATATCTATCTAGGGTCTTCTGGAATATCTCAATTGGGCTGAAGATTTGAACGCTGTGAGTCGTATTCGTTGGCATACCGATACATTTCTCAAGTCCTTTATTGGTGTCATATAGGAGCCTATCTTGGGTAGAAATATCCATGACTTATTGGTTGTCTTGCCATCCCTAATTTTTAACAGGTGTCTGGTCCGGTATCTCGACGGCCAATTACTCTGATCTCTCGACCTGGTCTGTCGTACCTGAGGCAGATCTGCAGCCATTTGTTGACGATGTCCTCAACGAAATCGAATTTATCGTCGGCGACCCCAAAACCACCAAATTTGGCCAACTTAGAGCAAGTCTGGGTCGAGAAGCACCATATGCTCTCAAGTTTATCGAAATGTATGAACTTCATAGTCTCTTTGTCACTACCGAATCTAACCATTTATTCAGAGGAAACGAAGATAGTGTAAGCTTGTTTTGAACAGTGGAATATATATCTCAACTAAAACGGCGATGTAACAGTTCCAGGCAGATTCGTAAGCATCTTGATCCCTAAAGATTCATGATGCACTCAATGGTTTAATATAGATACGCTTCCTATCGGTGGAAAACTTTCGCAGATGCAATAAGCGCCAAGTTCCCTCAGATGCAGCTCCTGGCCACGACATTGCCATCCACTGCCCTCACACCGGCATATACAAAAAGTGCGCACATTCTTGGCTAGATTTTGCATTCTAAAATGACATGACCGTGATTTTATCTAGTTGACTTTCACCAGTACAGCTCTCCGTCTTGGTTCACAAATGCGGCCTTCATGTTTGACAATTATCCTCGCAATGGAACACAGTTTTTCGTTGGTATGCTCCAAGATCTGTTAATACAAGCCAGATTCTTACATTGGTTTACGTCTAGGTGAATATGCTGGTTAGTTACACAATGCACTTAGTGGTTGCCGGAGAACTGACCAAAAGCCAGTTACATCGACAAATGACAACAATGCTCTTGGGGATCTTCCAAGTGGCCGCCTAGCTTATCCTTCTCTCCAGGGCGCTGTCGCCGAGGCTGCGTTTATGACAGGAATGGAACGTAACTCTGACGTCGTATTCGCATCGGCTTGTAAGTTTTTATTTCCTCTTTTTTTTCGTGCGTTTAGGAATTAACCCAACTGAACCTTCTTATAGATGCCCCCAGGTACTCTTTATCATGAAACCGTGGTTGATTTCCACTGAACTTGACCTTGCATAGCCTTCAGCATATCAGGGGATTTCAATGGACGCCTGATATCTTGACATACGATGCGACTAGAATGGTCAAATCCACGTCTTATTATGTTCAACAGGTATCTACATAACATTTAATACGTTCATAAAACTTCAAATTGACATCAATTTCAGATGTTCAGCATGAATAGGGGCACCCATGTTTTGGCTACTTCTCCGACATCTTCTCCAGACAATGCCCCACTTTACTGGGTGGCTAGTGTTCACAACGATACAGGGGTCGTATTTTTGAAGGTTCGAGAAAATGCATTTTGCTTCATAATTTACATTTTTCTCAGTGGAATCCAGGTATCGAACGCTGGAACTGCAGATCTAACAGCAGATATCTTCCTTGACTTCCCCATCACGGGCCTCATGACCACTGTTTCGATCAGTTCTCCTCTTTTAAGCCCTATATCTGGACAATTCAACGTGTCTAACACGTTAGATCAGCCAGAGCAAATCATCCCTGTCGTCAACAGTGCTCCAGTCGCGCAGCCCGATCGCTTCAACATGACCTTCCCTGCAATGAGTGTGACCGTCCTCACTCTGCAAAGCCCGAACTTTAAGCAGGTAGTTTAAGCGGCTTAATAGATTCAGTGGAAAAACAGGTTTCTTTTTATTCAACTTTTGAATTGCGTTTTATGTAGTAGCAGTATAAATTTTGTTCAATATACCAGCATTCAAGGGTCCCCATGGCCCATCATCAATTTTCCTTGGAAGACACGGGATGTCACGCGTTTGTCACACGCCATCACCGACGCGACTGGTTTGAAGTCAGGACTTGTCCATGTCAATATCTCCAAGCACATAACTCACGATTAATGACTTCTCACAAAACACCCATAAAGCCCAACCCGACCAGGTGGTCTCCTAGCTCTGATCCTGCATCCATTGTGGTTCCAGGCTTGGACACGGACGCCTCAACTGCTGATCAAATCGAACAAATCGAGCAACTGATCACCATCAAACTCCAGGTCAGATTAAACTAAATCTCAATCTTTGTAAATCTATCGGCAATTGCTCATTGCTATTTCTGCAGAATATTGACGAGAACTTTGCGAAAATCCATAATGTTCTGGCCAACAAGCTTTTGCCTGCCGTAAAGCGCTTTGCAGTAGGGACGGAACCGGTCAGAGAGGCTGCCAAGGCGCGTTTATCTGGAAATCACCCTGTATCCAATGAGCAACGCTAACCGTTTGTGCGAATCACACAGTTCTGGACCTCGTTTTACGAAGCAGCTGCCCAAATTCGCATCCCCACAGTTGATGACTACTCCACTGTGAACGAGGTACCATCTGAACGCGAGGAGGGCGAATCTACCTCGCACGAGGAGCAGAAGGATGTTGAGGGAAACACCTACGAAGAGGAAGCCACGATGACACGACCGCGACAAGAAATATATGAAACCAGCGCCGTGAACAGTGAGACGTCGTTCTTACCAGGCCAGGGCGCGGTCTCATCCACTCCTGCTATGTCGCGACAACCGACGATGACGATGACGGATCAAAGTTATGCAACTCAAGGGTCGGACGGACCATCTTGGACGCCGTCTTTGGAATCTCCTCTTGTGAGATTGAATAGAGAGCTGAACAATTTCTCAACTGGAGCACAAGATGATGATAGCATTTTACCCTCCACGTCTATTCTTCCCCGCCCTGGTGCAACTTTGCCTTCGTCTGGAACCCGACCCCCCTCTAACGATACCTACGACGATTCGGCCGACTTCACTTTTCAACAAATGTCTCGAGCCCCGCCTGGCCCTTCGCCGCGTTCTGAGAAGAGCAAAGGGAAAAGTAAAGAAGCCGCCCAACCATTATTAAAGAATGTCCTTCGACACAACCTTTATTCTGCCAGTGACAACTCGTCCTTTGAGAGCAACACCATTAGATCATCGCCATCTAAAACCCGAGGGAAGCCCAAAACACCTACAATTGACAAGGGCCTCAATCCTTATTTGCGTGGAGATTCAGCTAAGGACAATCACAATTCGACGAACACAAGCAACTGGAGCGGGATAGTGGACCTACGCGATCAATCGATGTTGACGCCTCAACGGAAACGAAGTGCTAGGGCTCCGAATACTGGGACGACAACGACGACGACGCCTTATGGAAACGCAGGCATGGATGACGAAGATGATTCATTTGATGGGTTACCACCAGGAATGTCTCCATTGAGGCTCATGTCCCCCGTGCCACCTCCCCGCTCATCAGCAGAGCTCGGTCTCTTAAGGCTCGGCCCAACACCTGCACGAGACGCGTCGGCGCGGATCCAACGCGATCTCCTCCGCGATGTGCTCCAAAGCGGTGGAGTCCCGAACAGTGCTCGACGACTCGGCACATTTTCTAAATACGACGATTCCACAAGTATAAGCACCGTCTCAGGAAATTCACCGTCGCAGTCGCGATATGGCCTCAAGAACTTCAAACAGAATCGTTATGGACAAGGCACCAACGATTATAGTACGAGCAGCAGCACCAATATAACAAAGGACTCGAGTCTGGAGAGCATGATTCGACATATTAAGGACGATATCCACCCTGATGTGGGGATCACGCCTGGGATGGGGTCCACGCCTGGCCTGAGGATCCGCCCTCGTGGTCAGGCGGGTCAGGGAGCAAGCCAAATTCCTCTTGCGCGCACATACGAAGAGACCCCACCCCAGAAACGCCTGCAAATCAGTTATGACAGCTCGCCTTCAGAACCAGCTACACCCATGTACGGACACCATCCCTTTGACCACCTCCAACAAGGAAATGATGAAATTATCGACGACGGTGACCTCTCTTCTGACTCGGACTCTCTCGACGACGAGATCAACAACACTGCGCATCCCTCAGCGGCTTTCCTCATGGCATCGCAGCGACGCGTCGGTATGGACGATGATGACTCCTTCGGATCGTCAAATCACTCCAGTGACTCGCTCAATGCCGTGGACGAGGATATACAAGGTTTGGAAGGCGCTGTGCCCTTGCATCCATTCGAAGGTGTTGTGGTTGAAGATAGGTTTGACGACGAGGATAGCTTCGACGATGGGGTTGGGACTCAGGAAGAGACGGTGTTTGGCGCTCAGCCTTATGCGCGTGGTGGGAGGTCGGGCCCTGAAGCGAACCGGCTCAGGATGTTGGGCGAAGAGCTAGACACGATGGCCATCGAATCGCGTTTTGCTGGCGGTCTTAAGGTTGCGGAGACTCCAACCCCTGCGTCTCGGGCTACGTAGTGCTCGTTTGTAATATATGCCTCGTCGTAGATAGTTGTGTATTTTTACTTTTTTTTTGGTCTGGGCGTTCTGTAGGCGAATCTCTAATATCAAGAAAAAGATCATTCTTCTCTTTATTCCTGCTCCTTGTCGTTTTAACTGTATAAGCCACCGATGCCCTGATATAAATCCCAATAACCCGAGTTCTCCCAATTAATGATATAAATTCCATGAGAAAGAGTAACCCGGGATAGGCGCAGCGCCGAAAGAGAACTACGGGGAAACACAAACAAAAGAACAGTGATGGATGACAGACAGATAGTAAGCACACTGGTCAGTGACATGACATAAGTGAAAGCAGAACGATTGGGATGGGAATGGATGCATATGGACTGTAAGTTATGTGTGGGATAAAGACAATGGATAAGTGCCTGTAAAATAATACAACGCCAAAAAAGGGGAGAAATTGTCCATTAGAGGTATCTAATACCATGTCCGTCCGTTTGTACAGAAAGCATGCAAGAAATAACAGAAAAATATGCAGAGATGGTATACTAAAAAAAAATACAAGGTTCTTTGTCGTTTTGACTATGCGCCGGGGAAACAGGAAATGAAGGAAAGAAAAATGGAATGGAATGAAAAAGGGGTTGTTGGGGCTGTGCAGCACGTAGCCTTGGCTCTCTCCGACTCCTGGACAGACACCTGAACGGGCATGAGGCAAGAGAGCAGACTACGATCCCCCAAGTAAACAGCTAACCGCTATTCCACTCGGAAGGCCGATTAATTATCTTAGGCCAGCCCAAACAAAACCCTAACGCGTTGTTGCAACGTCAATTTTGGGACACGAGCGCTAGTGATATCAATTGTCCGTGGCACATCGCGCAGCAGTCGTGCTGACTCGACTATTTTCATAAATAGGAAAAAGAAGTGCTAATATTAGTAAACCAATACCTAAATCCGATCGGAGTGGGGGACGTACGATAGAGCACAGGACCAACGCCGTCGCCATCTTTGGGAAAGAATACACTGACGCCAGCGTCATGCAAGAATTGTACCCCGAGTCTGCTTGCCTCTCCGGGACGAGCTATGCGGAACTTGGTGACCACATTCTGGACGGCCAAAGTGACAAGATTGATTGGATGAGTGCTTCCACTGGCACTGGAAGAAGGTATAGTCTGATCCCAATGGGGGGAATGGGGGTTTGCGCTGAGGGGAGGAAGGCGATTGGAGGGGTATCCAAGTGCGGTGAGGGTATCCCGAGAAATGATGTTGTAGGGTTGACTTGTATCAAGGATAAAATTGGTTACTACTGCGTTAGATGATGATGGTGGGGTATCGTGTACTGATGGCTGGGAAGGAGGAGGGGTACGATGATCTGTGTGATTTGCGTTGGAGTGCGATTTTGAATGTGAATAGCGAAACTGAGGAGGGACATGAGATCGTCGAGCGTCTGCAAAGGTTGTTGGCCTAGCTATGGGTTCAGGTGTAGAAGTAAGATTTCTAGCGTAAAGCATAGGGAGTGACGCAGTGGACGTGGATGTGAGCCTGCTTTTATTGACGGGGCTATCGGAGTAGGATGCCGATTGAATAGGCTGTGGAATGGGGGCATTGAGTTGACTGTTCCTCCTGTTTCTTTTACTGTCAGACCACCAAGATCGCTTGCCCTTTGTGGTGGGAGGTGTACGGACAACAAGTCTCCAAGCGAGAAGGCCGGAAAGGGGACCGTGAGGGATGTGGACACCAGCGCAGGGGATGGAATCAATCTCTGTGTTATAAGCAGCGTTGTCAGGGCCGAGTGCAGATTCTAGCTGAATGGATCTTGTGAGAGGGTGAGGATATGCGTGGGTGGATGAAGATGAAGACGATTGATGTGTATCTACATGCATGAAAAGGTCAGAGAGAATAGGAAAGCACGAAGCAACGCCAAACCTGTGTAGTCGGTGGCATAAGGATCATAATCTTCGTCTATGTGTCTACGCTTTTCTGAATCGTAATGAGGAAGTGCAGGAAGATGTTTCTCCTTCTCCTGGACACGAACAGGGCGGTCGTCGATGTATCTTGGGAGAGTGTCGTCGTAATCAAGGGACTTCTTGGGATCTGAAAAGACGGTGTGTTGTGAGTCTGAGACGAAGGAGCGAAGAGAAAGGCGTTCAGAGTCGGGAAGCTCTGGATTGGCGACTCTGAAAGGCATGATGGAGGAGTAGAGAAGAGAGATCCGGAGTCAACTTGAAGTCCTTATTTATTTGCGAATCCCCGGTCTGGCGGATCAAGCTCGGTGATGTCATCAATTCCGTGTCAATAACCGGATGGCTATGTTTAGGTCGGCCCATTTCCTGTCCGCCTTTTTCAAAAAACTGAACAACGATGCCTCCGTCCCCTGCTCCCTATCTGTCCTCCAATATTCATCGCCACACATCCTGTCCTTCTACCATGCCTCCATTCCCTCCCCAGACCCCAAAGACCAGAGA
>JAHXRV010001924.1:0-10978 GCA_019904355.1 Psilocybe tampanensis | reverse complement strand
AAGGAAGGAGGCTGCACGATTGGAAGAAGCTGCAGCGAAGCAAACCGCTGAATCGACGCCTTCTGCGGCCTAAAAAGTTCCATCGAACTTCATGTATCCTTGTTTACGGTTAGTTATTTGGGATTTATCAAGTGTTGGCTTGTACTTACGAACTCTATATTGGAACGGAGTAGATCGTTGATGTATGATTTAGATAAATTAACTATTACCCAGTCTCTGTTGGAATATAGACCCTTTTTTTCTTTCCCTCAATGGCGCGATATCAAACATTTCTAGTCACCGCATGAGAGTTAACCCCACATCTGTTGACGAACCGCTGAGTTACGATTGTTCTGGTGGTTTGACGCACCGTTTGGCATCATTGAGCGGTTTTATATGTCGCTTTCCCTATCCTTCTCTTTTTTATGAGACAAAGAAGACACTTGAGGTGAAAGCAAGGGAGATGATAAGAGATAAGAGATTCCAGCTTTATTGTAAAGGTTATCCAATCCACGTTGAGTGGAACATGGCT
Source organism: Psilocybe tampanensis (assembly GCA_019904355.1). Classification (NCBI taxonomy): domain Eukaryota; kingdom Fungi; phylum Basidiomycota; class Agaricomycetes; order Agaricales; family Agrocybaceae; genus Psilocybe; species Psilocybe tampanensis. Next base: position 10,467 of record JAHXRV010001924.1, on the reverse strand, counting down.
GATCCAGAGGGGACCAGTTGTGGAAGCGCTAAGGAATTCAAGAAAAGAACGCAGGAGAACTGTGCCCAGCGAGGATCTGGGGGAAGTTATGCGTTCCGTGAATGTGTTTTTATCTTGCAATCATTACTATTGACTTGATATTGCAGCTTGAAGCTTTGAAGAATAGATGATATTAGAAAGAAGGATCATGGGGAGTGGTCATGGTCGTTGGTTGAAACGGGAGGCGGCAAATGCCGATAAGGAAAGTGGGCCAAACTTAAGGAATGGAGAGGATTTTATTGAAAAGCCTATTTCTTTCTAAACTATCTCATGTCGACATATCCCGAATCCATGCAAGAGAATCATCCAGGCCCCCGTCCTTCCACGAGTAGTCATATACCGCCCCATATCAATGGCCATAAACGACGTCCAACCCAGGAATTCCCAAAGTGCGTGCTTCTTTCCAAGTTCCTCGTCTGTTATTGATGTCCACGTCTCCAGTGGCGATCTTCTCCCCCTAAGCGACCGGAATGCATGGTACTACCCTTCTCTTGGTCATGACTCTGATGAGGAAGAACTTGGAGTTGGACTACCGGAAGGAAATTGGGGCCATAAAAACACCAAGGGTGCTCGCTGGGTTCGTAGAGGAAAAATGACTGCCTGGGGTCCTGAGATGGAGGACTGGGAGGTAGAGCATTCTTTTCCTTTTCATTTACTCCTATCTCAGACTAATTCTACCCGCGTTTCAAGGCTGAACAGAGGGCTCGAAAGCGAATAAAGCTCCTCCTACCTCAAGAAAGACGTTCCCCTTCGCCACCCTCCCTACCGCACCTGACCAGAACACCATCACCACCCCTAGTTTCTCCATACCCAGCCCCGAATCCACATCATATGAATTACTCATCGTTCGTATTGGACAAGGCCATAACACATACATTCCGATCGAGTCTCCTGGACGAACTGGAGAACGCTACTAATGGACTCGTCGAAGGAGAGGCCACCATGAAGAGGGCACTTGGTCGATTGTGGGAGGTCATGAACGAAGACCCTGATAAAAGGCCTGGGAACGCGTCTCTGGTGCCCAAACGCGAAGACGAAGAAGACGACCCAGATGACTTGGACTACCAAGCACGCAGAGTCGCTCGTGCGCCAGACCTTATACCCCCCACGCATAAACTTTTCCTCAGGCCATTCACGTCAGACCCGATCCCCAATGACGAGCCCTCACCAGAGGCACAGTTTAATACATTGGAAAAGAACCTAGCAACGTTGCGGGAGTTACAGGATGATGGACGGGAGTACGTGGAGAGATTGGTGGAAATCAGAGAGGGTCTGGGCGAAGTGAGGGCTCAAAGGAAAGTTGTGTGGAATTTGGTGCGCGAAAGAGCAGTGAAGGAGTTGCAAGAAGCGGCGTTTGCTACAGCGGGCAGTGCTGGGGCATGAACCCTTTATTTATTAGTTCTAAGGACATATTCTTTTCTTACGATTGTTAAATGGATTTGTTTGACTTTGGTCCCTTTCAAGTATGTATGTAAAACGAATGCGTCACTGATCGGGTCCTTGTGAATTAGACTCCGACGTCTCACTCACAGTTCACTCACCCACACCGCTAAATACTACATCGGACGCCACAGAACTTACCCTGTTTCTTTCCATTCTCTTCGTCCAGACTCAAGCCCACAGATATACGTAGCACCCAATGGTGCTCCCAGATATTTCATCCCTGCACCTCAATGGGGGTGAATCCACCTTGAGTGACAAGGGGACCCCAATCCCAGAAGACATCAACGAGACTCGCGGAGACCGGTACATGGAAAAGCTGAAGGCATACGCAAAGTCCTTGCCCTATTCGATCGAGCCGTACTCTGAATTGATTGATCTGCTCGATTTCATCCTCCTTCGAATTACTCAGACCATCGAGGCTAGGGATTACGATGTTGGTTTTGTGCAATGGGACAGTATGTTGACCTAGTACGTGAATTTTGCTCTGAGACCGCCTGCACACGATCCTTACCTTTCTATTAGCTGGTCCATATTGAAATATCCAATCCCAAAGGATAGACGCATCAAGTTGGCTAAACTCTACTTCTACCTTGGCATTACCCCAGGTCTCCCCACACAAATCGTGGCCATATGTGCCGATGGATTCAAAGTCCTCACAAGATCCAAACATAAGATCGCAATCGAGGATATGAGGTTGCCGTGGAAGCCCATTTATGACATTCTAAGTCAAGACTTATTTTTGAAGAGAAGACAGTTCGAATACACGTATGTTTCTATCATCTGTTTCAAACGTTCACTTGTTAACTTTTTGGATGTCAGTCAACTCTCGTGGTGTATGGGGTATATAGCGGAAAATTCGCGCAAGTTCTTCCATCCCGCTGCCATCGATGAAATGCTCGAGACCTTCCTACCCCAACTAGATGGAACCAAGTTGGATGTAAGTTTATTCATCCTCCACCGTGACGGCTCTGAGCTGACACCGCAATCAGACCATTCTCTCTACCCAGTTCTATCTCGTGACTTTCCTACCTCTGACCCACCCCAAAAATTATCTTCCCATGTTGTTCCGCTTGTGGGAGTCATTAAACTCCTACATGTTTGATGAGAGGATGTTGCATTTTATATCGAAGTTAACAGAGATGCATGTCAACCCAGAAGTCAGCGATCCGGCGAAGGTCAGTGACCTTCCGGATGATGGAATGTCTGAGGAAGAAAGGAGACCTCAATGGTCTCGCAAGCCTTCTCCAAGTCCCTATGTCTGGCCGGGGCTGTACAAAGATGTCGGAATCTTCACTGAGCATGAGTGGAATTTCTTGATGTGCAAATGTCTTGCGTCTATGGGTGAGCACGAGGGTGTATATATTAAGTGAGAATGACTACTGATTCCAAAGTATAGAAATTCCATTGGCAGACGGAGGTTCATTAACTACAGGTCCCTCTGCAGATCAACAAGCAGGCTTCGAAATCGGTCGTTTACCCAAGCCACAATGGAGAATTCGTAAACCACTTTCATTAACTCTGTCTCACCTCCATATTAATGAACGATTCGGTTAGCTTCTCTGGCCCGGATAATCGTCTATTCCATGGCGATGGATGGCGCACCTGTACCAGCATCAAATACTGAGACCCCTGTCTTCTCGCCTCTTCCATCCGCGGTCAGCACCCCGCACCCATCTCAAACTAGCCTCGGAGATTATCTATCTGCTCCAATCGCGAAGAAAGCCCAGGTCAAAACGAAAACTTATCTTGCAGGATCAAGGGCACTTGATTCACTAGCTAGGATGATTGCTTCCACAGAGAGCTTCTTCCATCCATCTAATTCCGGATCATGGACTGCAGATGTATGTCTTTTCAAAACTATCTTTGAGTTCATAGAAGTAACATTTGCACAGTTAAGCGCATTTATCAAATATATCGTGTATGATTTCAATAAACGTAAGGTATCCGAACTTTATACATGAATCCTCTTTCAACGTTGTATCATCTAGGATGGCATGAAGAGCAAGCACCGGATTGCAAAACTCCCAGGGTTTGTATCACCATCTTTCGTTAATCCGTTAATCCCAGCTGATAAACCTTCATAGAATCGACGGTTGACGAAGTTGATGAAGCGCGAACTGGTCAAATCCCTCAGGACCGTCGTGTTGTTAGCCATGTTTTCTCAAGATTCGACGACAGTTTCCAATATCCAAAGTTGTCTCAAGTCAATGAGTGTTATGGAACCTGACTTAATTTTGCATCCTATATTGGAACGCGCCGTTCCTTCTTTGGAAGCCTTGGTCGAGGTACGTTCATTCCTTGCATTGGTATGATACATGAAGCTCACAATAAAATCTCTTTTCTTTAGACCCAGAGAACCATAGCTGTCATCAAAGCTCTTGGTGCTGTCGCACCAGCCATTGTTTCCCGTGAAGTCTACTATCCCGGAGCGAAATACCTCGTCCCAATCCTGGAGCTTTTATTACCCGGAATCGACCTTGTAAGCTTTTTCTGTACTTCATATTCAAATTGAAGTCTTATGACGTCACTCCTAGAACGATCCAACAAAAACTGTAAATTGATTTTTAATTCATTGGACTTCATGTTGACCACCATTCATTAGCTTTGTACAACAGCGTTCTTGGTCGAAATTTCGCAGTACATCAAAATCGGTGATCTGACTGTTTATAGCGACACTTCTTCTGAAGAATCCGATACACTTTTGTATCCGCCTGGAAGAACTGCTCCTTTACCTTCCTTCTCACTCGATGAACTCGATATTCCTTCCACTGAGACCGGTCCAAAACTTACTCACCAAGAGGAAGATGCTTTATTGAAGGTAATAATCTCATTTCCATATCATTTCGCTTCCCTAGTTCATGGCATATAAGGATTCCACAGGCAGCTTTCCTGATTGGGTTGCAAGTTTCATCCGTCGAGTCATCCAATTGCTCGAAAATCTTCCCGAAGAAGGTCCAAACGGTGGTGCTGGTGGTGCCAGTGAAGGTTAGTCAGGTTTTATCGGTCTTTTTCAACGCCTGATCCTTTTCAACCCATAGTGCAGATTGTTGATGCTGTCACGGGAGCTTGCAGTCAAATTTGTGTTCATCTCTCAGAACCTCTTTACGACCTGGTTTTGAACATGGTGTTTGACTATGCAAGCACAAATGTCAGGACAAACGCCGTTCGTGCAATCCATCAACTTGTGGAATGTGTGGCCAATGCGGACCCTGTGAAGACGCTGGCCAAATTCTTCCCCTTGTGTGCTAGAAACATCCGCACGGAACTCGAAAATGGCGCCAGCTCTCTCCGGACAACATCGTCTTCGACACCGCTCCCGTCAGATGCTACTCTACATTGGTGTAAGATATAATTTCGGTTAGTTCTGATCAGGGCAAGAGTTAACAGTGTTCTTTATTATCAGATTTGGCCATCCTAAGAGGAACGGTTTATAAGTATGTTGAGAGACTATCCTACCATTCGTGGCTGACTGTTTCTTTCTAGTGACGGAAAATCTGTGGGCATCGATCAAGCTTTCGGCAGCACAATTACTAATGTTATTATCAGGTGTTGAAATATGAAGATGAAATGATGTCCTTGATCCACCTCTTACACGATAAAGCACTTTCGAAGCGTGGTTACTCGTGGACCGGCAAACTCTTGTCCAGTCTTCTTCTAACTCTGACCCATACATACCCACTGGAGAACAAGTTCATCAATCCCAAAGAGTGGGAAAGCGAAGGTATGGGCAATTTTTTATCCGTACATGGTTGTATTTTGATGCAGAGCCCAACAGATTTCCAGAGAAATCATCATCGTCACTGGGGCAAAGTGTTCGCACCTGATGAAGTGACTGTATGTTGCGTTTAATATCTATCAGCAACCTGACCATGAACACGCTTTTCAGATCAGCTGGCATAGTCCAAATGACCAAGAAATTCAATTCGCTCTCCGAATTTTTAAAGAGTTGGTTGAGCCAGCCTTGGCATCACTTGAAGAATTATTGAAACCAGGTGTGTGTGTGTGTGTGTGTGTGTCTGCACAAGTCTCAGAGAGTTGACGAGCTTCTCAGGTATTGCTAGAGACTCTGTATGGCGGAGTGATTTCTGCAGGTAATAGTTTATTTCATGGTTGTTGTCATTGCTCACACAATGCAGGCACCTGACTCTAGTGCGAAATGCATTTGCTGGTACCCCGACTCTGTTGAGAGAAAATATGACCTATGAAGAAAAATTGGAGGCCACCTTGACTAGTGACATACTGTAGGATCTCGTTTATTGCTCCTGTTATTTGACGTATCTAACCGCCTTCAGAGACGAGATTCCTGAAATGATTGCCACGACTCGGCCCATGAAGTCTGGATTTGCCCTGACAGATACTGCTGACCCAGATTATCAGTATCTTCTCCAGGTCAAACGTAGATTCGGTACCTTTTTGCACGATGCGTCCCGAGTACTAAGGGATCAAGGTGAAGAAAACACTGTTGATGCCGTCCAGATGTTGGTAAGTCCGCCAGTACATGAGTTTTGTTTCATATCTTATGGTCTATAGATAAGGTCAATTCGCACCTATATGATGGAGTATGGGGATAGTCGAGACAGGTAATTTTTAGGATCCTTTTTTATCCCTGTTTCTGATTCCTTTTCTAGTTACTACGTGAATAAAGATCAATTTCAAAGCGAACAGAATGTCGCGCGTCAGTATGCGGGTCAAAAAGTCTGGCCAAGAGCTGTTTATGTTCGTCGTGCAAGGTGCGGTGTTATATAAAAAACATTCTTCGTTTTGTTTATCGCAGAACAGGTTTTACAACGCCGCTCGACTCTACTGGAACACTATAGAACGCAAGCGGGGCGTGATTGAGGACAATCTTATCGACGACTTGGTTCAGTGGTCTATGTGGCATTATCCCGTAGTGCGACAGTAAGTTGATGCGCAAGCTTGGACAATGAAACCATTCTGACTGCTTCTTTTCACTCAGATCCAGCCAGAGTCAGCTAGATATAATTTGCACTGTTCGTCCTCTGTACTTCGTCTGAAAACCACTGCTGAATCCTATGTTTAGACCTACGATGGTATACGACGTCGAGCACTACCGGTTCTTCTAGATGCATTGAAGCCGGGAACAGATGATGATCGAATGAAGGGAGCATTGTGGACCCTTAATTCTCCTTTGTTGGGACGATATGCTATTTCTGGTGAGCAATCTTCCTCTTCATAAGTGATATATCTCAAATTAAATTTCGAGTAGAACCCAGTCTGGCCAATAAACTTCTAACAACCTTATTTGCTTGTCAACAGCATGAAAAGGTTGGATCATTTTTCTGAATAGTCATTGAACTTGTCTTACTCAGTTGTGTAGCCCTCCATTCAAGATTGTGTATCAACAGTGTTCGAAAATTGTAAGTACAACTACTTAACGATGCTTTGCTCTCGATAACACGGATGATACAGGCCTCAATAACTTTATCGAGCCGACTACACTTGTCTACAGTATTCCTACCCCTGATGTTGACAAGGCATTGACGGACATGAAGAGCATATTGCCCATTGGACCTAAAGATGCGATTATTACCGCTCGCGCCCGTGATATGCGGATTCATCGAGTGAATGTGACCAACAAATCGGTCGAGCTAGCAGTAAGCAATCGCAACTTTAGCTAGAACAACAATCTGTCTGACTTTTGTGACTTTGTCAGATAAGTTCAATTCTCCAAATCGGCAACTCATCTCGAACGCATTGGAGGTATGCCATATATGCTGTTAGATGCCTCAGGACGCTCGTACGACGGGATTGCCCTCTAACACGCCAGCAAATCGAATATTTCTTGGAAAAGGTTCATGACGATCATCCAAGCATAGTAAGGGAACATACCTCTTGCGTCTTCACAACTTTCTTAAATCTTTCTTTTTTTTTACTAGCGCTATGTACGTTTCTATAACTCTTTGAAAACTGAACACTGACTCTCGAAAAGTATGCCCAAAGAGCTGTGATGAAAAGTCTCCACTTTATCAAACTGCGTACATATTGTACGAATCCAGTGGATCTGGCCGCAGGACGTAATCACAACCCACTTAAACATCTCGTCGATGTCGTCCCATCTCCTCAGACTACTCCGAACTTTTTGCAAGGCTATAGCGTCCCGGTCGATCTCCACCAAGCCGAAAGGAAACCGTAGGTCTTAAAAAGTGACTTCGTTGGACTGTGAAACTAACATCCACATTACAATCAGGATACTCTACGACAAGAACCCGCCTGGATGGCTGGTCTGGAACGACAAGATATCGCTGTATACGCTTCCCCATCCCTCAAAGTCGACGTTTCAGCCATGGGAGCAGGCCAGTGCAGATGCTATCCAAGCAGTCCGCGAAATAACGACAAACAAGGATTTCTGGGAAAGCGTATCGACTCACTACTCCGAAGAAAATCATGAGACATCTATCACTCAGGATAATGTCTCCACTGTCAAATCTATCTGTGAGATCCTCAAAATTTTGCGCCCTATGACGATGCTGACAGACGAATATAGTTCAACTTCTCGAGGATGAACCGTTTGAAGCCTTCAAAGCTATTGTAGAACGGCTCATTGCTGACAAGGACCAAAACAAACAAAGAGCTGCTGCCGAATTTTTAGCTGGTCTCATTGGAGGTCTGTGTCCAGAAGAACATCATCTCGTCAATACTAAAATTACTGTCAGGTTCCAAACATTGGCCAACAAATAAGCAAGAAGCCCTGTGGAAATGGTTTGCTCCTCATATGTCGACCATATTTACTCAAAACATCAAAACCGATACTCTTTCAATTTGGACTTCGTTCCTTGAGGTCAGTCAACCTGAATGGTTGTATAACTTGTTCTAACTTTTATTACAGTATATGTTCTACCATGAAGATCCTCGCCGATTACAGCCTTTGGTGGATTTCCTCGTGGAGTCATTTACCAAGCTAGACTTCAATTCAGAACTTTCTTTTGATTCCTCCAAAGTCATCACTTTGTACAGAGCTTTCTATGAGGGAATCGGCCGGAGATTCCTTGCATGGACAGACGATACTGTTGAGAGAATTTGGTCTGAAATAAAAAGTGATCACGAAGATGTAAGTCTATTTATTCTTACCCTCATTCCGTTCCTCCGTCTGAGATCACCAATTCCAATCAGGTTAGATCCTTCATCAGCGAGATTTTTGCTTTTACACAGAATGTCAAGGTGAGTCGTTCTTCTTCAATTATTTCGCATCTTTTTAAAGTTTATTGCACCAGTGGCAACCTAGACCATCCCTCCCCACTGCTGAGATCTTTGTGAAAGAATGTCAAGACCTTCCTATAACACACGACATTATGTCTATACGTGGAACGTATCACAAGGCTAGAATCGATGAACTTGTGGACAAGTTCCCCGGGTGGAGAGCGGAACGCATTCCCGGTGTGCGTGCTTTCCAGTCAAATTATGACAGGTATTGAGAACTCCCATTACATGAGTCTGTCTTTTCTGACCATCCCCATTCAATAGAGTTGGGGTCATGGTCTGCAGATGGCTGTATCAATCCATACACGATTTACACGCCAATTCCACATTCGATTATATTCTTCCACTCATGGTTTGTTCACCGTCCTGTTGGCTACTGTAACTGGGTAACTAATCTCGTACTACATACCTTGCAGCCCGAAATCTTCAGATTTACTGAAGGTAACGCTACAAACTATTTCAAGGGTCCAAATTGTTCAATGTCAATCTCTAGTCAACGACAACAATAATCTCGCGGTCCGGGCCAGCAGTCTTCTTGTTCGAATGTGTGGTGTTACCCCACCAGTCGAGCTCATCAATCCAATTTTAAGCCAAATTTTCGATGCCATCCAAAATTCACCGGTAAATTCAAAATGATTTTGGGATAGTTATTTTATCTGATCCATCTAATAATTCTAGTCATGGCGAGTCAGACTGAAGGCCCTCCCTCTCCTCCAAGGTCAGTGCATTCTTTCAACACGATCATACCAATGCTGAGAAGACTTTGTGTCAGTTTTCTATTTCCGCCAGATTACTTTGATCACTGAAATCAAGATTGTGGAAATGCTTGAGGTATGGACACAACCCACCCAAATGGACATCTAGCCGACTAATTGTGTGAATTAGGTTCTATGCCGGTGTCTTGATGACGAGGTTGTAGAAGTTCGAGAAATGGCTGCTGTGTAAGTAATTCTGCCCGTTTTGTGTGCATGCAAGTTAATATTTGCGTTTCATCCCTCAGAACTTTGTCCGGAATCCTACGTCTATCACCGCGGAGGAGTGTTATGACTTTGAAGGTCGGTAATGATCTAGCCCACTGTCTTCTATGTTGTACTGATCAGAGGGCATCCAGGACCGATTTATTCGTCTGCTCAAAATTTCATCCATCCCTGTGAGAACAGACCCCAATTACAACAAGTCCATAAGACAACGACATGCGGCGATTTTGGGAATATGTGCCCTCGTTGACAGTTATCCATATACAGTAGAGAAGTGGATGCCAGAACTATTAACAAATATATTGGCAGACCACACCTATGACCCAGTAAGTTGGAATATTTTTGACTTTTGTGATGAGAATACTCACTAAGCAATGAATTAGATCCCCATCTCAACAACTGTTCGCAAATGTGCTAGTAATTTCAAGAGAACTCATCAAGATACTTGGCATGAAGATTCCAAGTCTTTCAACGAGTCTCAGCTGGCGGCCTTGTCGACTCTCCTGACTGGATCTTCATACTGTATGTGTTCCTTACCCTCTGACAGTCCAGTTCATCTTCTTACACGGTTATCCAGACGCATAATGACAGATATAGAACTTTTTTAGACTCGATTTAAAGGAAGGAATGTAATGCGTACAATGACATAATTATAAAATTTACACCGAGTTGCGTATGAGTTTCTCTACTTACAGAAAGGTCCAGGTATATGTGTAGAACGAGATGTCCGTTGAGGACTGTATGAAGAGTTGCTGACACTCGTGCGACAGACGGTAGCGAAGGCGAGGCA
>JAHXRV010001921.1:0-26167 GCA_019904355.1 Psilocybe tampanensis | reverse complement strand
CATGGCGGGAACGAGTTCCTGAAATTCCAGGACAACGAGGAAATTAGCGCCTTTGACATTGCAGATGCATTCGAGCAGATGTATCAGAAGAAACGGCACGTACACCCTCCTGTCATCTATCCTCTCGTTGACCTTCGCTTTAGGTATAATGAGATATTCTTCATGATCGACACATGCCAAGCCAACACGATGTATACGAAGCTATATTCGCCCAACATCCTCGCCGCAGGATCGTCTCAACTGGGCGAAAACTCGTATTCCGTCAGTGCATGCTCTCCTCGCTTCTATCCACCTGTTTACCGACACTTGACCATTTCCAGCACGCCAATGACAATGATATCGGCGTGGCCGTAATCGATGCCTTCACACACTATACCCTAGAATTCATGGAGCAAATCAACAAGACAAGTCAGCTCTCGATGAAGGAGCTAGTGAGTCTTCTTTTTCTTATCTTATCTTCCTCGGAGTATTCGCAGGGCTCACGTCGCCTAGTTCGACTCTTTCGACCCGAACAAAATCAATTCTCACCCAGGCGTCCGTAGCGACTTGTTCCACCGACCCCTGGACAAAACACGACTCACAGACTTCTTCGGCGGAGTAGCGCAAGTGGAGGTCATTTCCCCTTCCGATGACGTCGTCCCAGTGATCCCGGGAGACACAGAAACTATGGAATCTCAAGAAGAAACTCCTAAAACCTCCTCTCCGATCACACATGACCAAGTCCAGTCCTCGCTATCCCCTTCATTGATGGACTCCGTGCGAGATTGGAAAACCGCGCGGGCTTGGGTTTCCGTAGCACTCATTGGGATGGTCATTGGGTGGGTCACTGTGAAACAGTGATTCGAGGCTTGATTCTTCATTCGTTCATCGTTGGCTTTTTGCATGCTTTCCAAATCGTTACTCGCACTTACTTCTTAATTCTTGAAAGGTGGCATACCCCTGTATATTTATAAATTAAAGTAAGGTTGAACAATCGTTATCGATACATTTTGATCGTTCTTCTCAGTTCGACTTCTGAAGGTTTGAGGAGTTTTTGGAGTCTTTTGATGCAGGCTCCCCTTTTTGCAATCAAGGGTATCCTATTGGATCCTAACGTCTTCCTTGGCCTCCTTAGGTCCCATCACGCGTCAGGCCTTCAAGCTTCAGGCCTCATCACGCCCGTCAAGATCGATTCACCGGGACCTGACCATCGATATTGGCTGTACATATCAAGTCCCTGCTCACTCCGAGTCCAATCACCTATACGTAGAAACTAAGGAACCCGCACCTCCCCGCACACTTTTGGCCGGGGGTTACTACACTCGCTTAGACTCTAGGGAACTCAAGATACTGAGATTGCCTCAAGGAACCTGAACCAGGCTCCAGGCTTCTGAATCCAACCCACCGTCTGTACTTATCAGGCCCGATGTTTATGGAAGACTGTCGACTATCACTGACACCAAGTATGGCTAACGAAACACCAGGGTTGAGGGGAATCTGGATCGTTTAATTCCCTCGACCTTGGTTGGCACTTGCTTTGAAGGTGGGGAATCGAACGTTCGTTAGACCAGGTGAGTCAGCCCGTTATACATACATACATATGTATTCTCGGACCTCCATCGATTGTAGTATCCAGTCTGGCACTGGCTGGAGCATCCACTTCAGGGATGAAGCACTGGGAAGCAGGTGATCCGCAGTCTGGGTAATATCTTCCAATCTATGTTCGTATATATTTACCTGACGAATTTTTCTCGAGGCCAGACTACGATGCAGCTTCAAGTTGGCAGTGTTCAGATGACCGAAACCCTTTGTTTTCCTTTTTTAGTTTTGCAGTGCAGTGCGAATATCGGTCGATCAATCAGTTCTTGCTTGTAGATCTCGACACGCGAATTCACCTTAGCTTCATCTTGTGACATGGCAGAAGGTACCACTTCTGGCATACATATCATCTCTTTTGTTGCGTAGGCCGGTCAGACGCACCTCTCCAATACCGCCATCGCAGGATATTCCGCTCAACTGGAATCCGAATGATGCCCTTGGTGTTCATTAACCTTTAGGCTGCCATCTAGACTTGTCCTTAACCGCCTTCCCCATTCACCATATCCATATCCAAGACATCGAGTGCAACTATTTAGGTACACTGCCCGCCAGTGCGTCAGCCCGAAACGGTGGGTGGAGTAGTTGGAGATGAAGTTTCCACTGTCCAGTTCTGCGGAGGTTTCTTGTAACTCGAAAGTTCGCAAGTTTCTCAGTTTTTTTTTTTTTTTTTTTTTTCACTCGACATCTATATTTACCCTTTTTCTAAGTTGCTTTGGCAGTGGTTTTAAGTATTAAACAGCGCCGTATATGACCTTGCTCCACGGCTACCTATCAGATCAAACGTGTATGCAACAGGGGCTAGTGCTCCTACTAGTCCGGTTATGATATACTGGAAGTGATTATGGCAGCACAAGCAGATTTTTAATTTTAACTAACTATCCACGAAGCCGGTGATGGAGTCGGCGTTGGAACGCTATTGGAGGCCATTATATTTTCAAGACTAATTTTCTTGTAAAGCCTGCCAGTTCCGAACATACTAGCATTGGGTTAGGCGCGCGTCCAGCCCGGCGGCCTGAGTTCAACAGGTGATTGATGAGGTCGTTCGAGCTCAGGCTTCACAGATCCGTCGGCTTTTGAGGCGCCATTCTTTTTGCCATTAATTACATCTGTACAGCCCAGATGTTGATGAATGTCGTCCCACAGTCCGGGATCTTGGACCCTTAACGATTATTTCAGACCTTGAGCGAGGTGCCCATGCGTGATGGACAGACGCGTCGGAGAAGTGACTTGGACATAAATAAATCAGGCATCGCATCTACTTCAAGTACCCGTTTACTTGCAGCCAATGTCCATTTGCAACCGTAAATAAAACTACGAGCACTGGTTCCGTCTGACCTCTAAGTACCAAGTACAGTTCATATGATTGAAAACTGACATAGGACTGGAAGCGTTTAAGTAAAGATCCTCTTACTCCGGATTCTATTTATAGCATTTGTTGGACTCGGAGTGGGACAGTTGGATATGTCCTTCCTTCCAACGTCCGTCCAACAGTCCGTTGGACATGCAACCGTTTTCTGTTATGTCACGGTGGGTTATCTCATTGTATGTCCGTCGCTGTTTCCGTTCTATTCCAATGGCCGGCCTACCAACCAGAGGTTCCTGATACCGCTTAAAGCTCTGGCCAAAAGGTCAGTTTTGCGTCGTGCGAGCATAATGATATCAAGCACCGCGAGAGGTCCAAGGCACTGACGCTACTTGTAGCGCGCGTGGCACTCAAGCGCTTGGAATTTGAAATTAACAATATGTGCCCAGTCTCGCTATGTGGACCTTTAATCTCGCTGTCTCATTCATCCTAGCCTCACCTTATCTCCTAAGGCTATAAGTATGTCTGTTTAACTTGTGACCTGGGCCCGGGTGGAGGCTTAATTTTGATAGTAACTTAGTATGTTACAGCCTCGACTCGGATTCGTCGCGCATCAACTTAAGTGGATACGTTTTGGCTATTTTAGAGATCTTACACACTGCGCAGCAAGGTGATCATCATCTTAATTGAAAGACCACAAGTCTTTGTGCTTCTGTCTGTTTTCAGATTTCAATGTATGAACTTGAATCCCGGCACATAACATCCATTCTTATAAATGAAACTTTGATTTTTTTATAAGCCTGGATAGAAGATGATCTAGGAACGCGCCGAAACCTTGCCTCATCTCGCCCCACTTCGTCTTTGAGCCCGCTTCGGTGCCCTCATGGTCTCAATAGTATACACTCCTGATTATGATCAAATATCCGACTCGGGACTCATGGAGGACTCGATAGGCAGTGATCATGCATCATGCATCATGCTTCAAAGCTTCAACTTGCTTCACGTTGTGCTCGGACTTATCCTTGTATCACAGATTCACAAGTACGCAGGCCGGTAAATTTGGAAATTTGGAAAAGAGACGTGTCAAAGACAATGGATATGTCAAAAAAAATGCGTCACTCTCGGAGAAGGCCTAAATTATGTACTCATGGACCCACTCTATGTTCCTCCATGGACCGACGGTCGGCAAATTATCATCTACCAGACGATGTGGTATATTAGCACCGTAAATTTGGCAGCTAGGTAGTATGTATTTTGGATTCGTACATGTCCAAGTCCTCCTTTAAATCTATAGTAGGGTGATGAAGCTTGAAGTTTGACCCAGATTCAAGTCTATCTATAGCAGATCCATGACGCTCTTGGGAAGAAAGAACCATGAGAGAGTCGACATCGATAGGACATTATACCCCATCTCAGGAATCGACTCATCGCGGCAGAGCGGCGCCCGCTGATTTAGAGTCTTTCTTTGGTAGATTGTATCCCGTGAAAGAGAAAGAGGGGGGATTTGCGGAGGTCATGGGGCAGGAACGACCCGCTCAGCGCTCAGGCCTCATTATTTAATTTTGGGATGGCCACCCCACACTGACGGCACCAGACGAGTGACTAATTATTGGACCGCTGGGACTTGGAAATGACCGGTGACATTCCAGTGCAGTATTAGTATTCCTAGGCTGCGTACTGTCAATACTAGAAGGTCAATTTTAGGCAAAATGACTCTCATAAGTAAGCATTGCCTTAATTTGCTTGGTAAAATAACTGCTCATAGCACATAAATGGCTATAAATGCTTCCAGACTCCAGTACAGGGTCGGATCCGTATGATCGCTTTTCACTCATTTTTTTTTGGCGGCGGCGGCAGGCCCAGAAGGGCCAGAACCCGGCAAGCGCCTTGGAATTACGAGGTCGCCGTCGCGCGTTTACGGTAACTGAATGTAGGTCGCCGTTTGAATTACCCCATTGCCGTTGGCAGCACCGGCCACGGAAGACACAATGAAACGGGATTTAGGTAAGAAGAAGTGAAAAACAACAGTAAAAACAACCAAATTTAAATGTCAGGACGAAAATCCGCTCCTGCATAGTAGCACAATTCACAATGGCAGAGCCGATACTAATAGCGGCAGAAGCACTGGGGGAAGGATAAGGTTTATTTTGGTTAGCGAGCGATGCGATGAATGGGTCAGGCCCGGTCGTGACTTCGGCGGTGGACAGGTTCTGGTGATTTCCGGTATGTAAACCAGAAAATAAGGTGCTTCTGTATGGCTGTCCGACTGCACATTTAATATTCCCTGTCACACATATACATTTTGACTGCATGTATAAGTTAAATCCTTGTCCCTGAGGTATATAATAGTGAATTTATAGTCCCTGTCATATAAATCTTGTATGCACTGACAAAATTTCTGGGCCCGGTGAGAGAGATTTTGGGCCCGGTGATACAAGAATTGGGCGCGGTTAGATAAGTTTTGTGCCCGTTGATAAATTTATTGATCCCAGTCATGGAAATATTGTTCGCAGTCATACAATTTGGTCTCTAGCAATAATCTAGGGCTCGCAGATAGATACACTCAAGATGGAGCAACTTGCCATGCCGAGACTATGCCGGAGTTATCAAACTCCGCCAAAATAACTTCTACGAGATCAAATCTTGGTTTAGGAGGAAAACAAAAGGACATACAAACGTTAAATTTCGTCAGAGACTCTGGTAATGTATATCATTCAATATATCCCTTAAATACCTTTCCAACAGTATATATTTTGTACCTTAGAAGCCCATGCTCCGTGAGGTATTGGGCAAACGATGAGGACTGGATCAAGACATCATCTTCCTTGAGCATCATGTGACATCCCCGCACATTAGGTTGGGGTTACAATACCATTGGCGGAGTTTAATCAAAAGACGGCAGAGATCGGCAAGAATTTTTGGATGCTAACTGATTGACGCTGTACACCTTCTGCTCTTTATCCGTGCATAAAGGTTTCATTACTGCGAACAACATTTCCATGACTGCGATCCATAAATCTATCACCGGGCACAGAACTCGTCTAACCGGGCCCAAATCTTGTATCACAGGGCCCAAAACTTGTATCACAGGGCCAAAAACTTGTATCACAAGGCCCAAAATCTATCTCACCGGGCCCAGAAATTGTATCAGTGCACACAAGATTTATATAACAGGGATTATATATTCACTAAACTATCTATCAGGGACAAGGTTTTAACTTACAGGTGCAGTCAAAATGTATGCGTGTCACAGGGAATAATAAATGTGCAGTCGGACAGCCATAGCTTCTGGTGGCGATGGCCCGGGACTCGATTGAAAATGTGAAATGATCACCATCACATTTTTTGTGCTCCATTACGCTCTCATCATTGTATGTAGATGGGCAAATATGGTCAGTTACATCGCAAGTACATAGAAATTTGAGTGCATGTTTATTACTGACTTGGATGATCAATGCCTTGGTTAGTGCAGGCGAATTTATCGGTTCTCACCGGCTTGGACGATTTCGTTATCTTTTGATTGAGTGGAGAGAATTTTGGTTTCAACTGCAAACCTGACTTACTTACTGACATCATCCTGAGGACAGGCTTCTGTCTGTCACGGAAAGCGGAGACGTGGGGCATGTTCCTCGCCAATACAGTCCTGGGGCAGATGTACTTTGTATGAGGGTTCGACACTGCATCTGGCTCTAGAAAATTTCCATGATGCCTGATGCCAACATTGCGTTCTAGCTGGTACACATATAATACAGAGCTATGATCCATCATTCGATGTCTTTCATGAATATCTTTCTTTGAATAGTGTCACGGTAAATGTCATTTTGAGTGGGATCTAAGAACGAACCGACAGACTAAGATCCCAGCATTTCCGATGGGATTTGGACAGGCACAAGTTGTCATGATCATTCGAAGCCTCCAAATGGCGGTGGTCGGATCCGTCCCGGAGATCCTGCCAACCAGATGAAATGGGGAGGGGTTTGAAGCCAATGTGGAATGCATTGGAGGATTTGTGCTGGTCCGAATTTCCTCAAAGTTTTCTAACCAACCTAGTCTTGTATACAAACCAAGCACACTAGGTTACTTGTAGAAGGGAAAGTCCCCGGAGACCCAAATTATGGTTTAAGAAATCTACATAGCATCTTTCCATTTTGCCGACGACGACGGAATTGAATTGCCCGGCAACCTATTACGCCCAGCACAACGGCATCATCAGCCCATAAGTCAACTACATATGTAGTGACCCGTGTCCCCGCCAGCATTTATCTTTTTGAAGGAGAAGAAATGATAGAACAAGAGCCCCCTCAAACAGTGGACATACTCGGGGGTGATAGCACGAGTCTATTAATGCTCGATCTGGCCAATATCCCGCCGGTTGGCGAGAAGAAAGGGCAAGGCAGGGGAGAGGCTCAGTCAGGTTCCGACATGGATCTCCCCCCGCACGATCTCATCTGGGGGTTAAATCTTCCGGCGAATTCATATCTGCCATATATATCTTTACTTACAAAATGAAATCTAAGAACCCTTTCCTCCCTTTCATCCTCTTCTCCACCACGCGGCTTGGAAAGCCCCCCTCTTGCCCCCGCTGTCCTCCTCAAGTCGACCATGTCGTCCTCGAGCGCGGTATATAGTGTATGTTCTTTCGTTTTTGTAAACTGCTTCCAACCCTCTCATCCATTTTCCCTCCCTAGCATCGGCCAATGCATCCAAGCGGTGCTCGTGTACAGCCAGCCCAAGACCCTCCCCCATATTCCATCGTCAACCCTCTGGAGACAATTAAGCGCATGTTTGAAGGAGCCCAAGAAGAGCTTGCTCGAGAGCGCAGTCAAAAGGATGACATGGAGGCCCAACGTGAGTGTCCATTTCCAGATATTGATGTCCTTGGGACGCTGAGCGGGCCGTCCTGTTCTCTGCCACTGCGCCTGCCATGTTTCCCCATCCCCTCGTTTCTATCCAGTGAACAGCCAGGTATCTGAACTCAACACCATCCGCCGGGCGCTCTTCGATCTTGAGGTCGAGCACAATCGGGTCTGCCAGCAGTACGAGGATGAGCTCCACCGCTTACGTTCCGAATCCGTGGCAATTTTGCAAGCTAGCGCTCCTCCGCCGCACCAATCTCCAGCTGCGCTCGGAATTCCTGGTCGTGCCCGCGGCCCCGGTCTCTCGGACACGTCGTCCAGATTTCCCGGTCAACACGCTGATCACGCCCAACATGTCCATCATACACATCTCCATCACCAGCACCAGTCACAGCCACATTCACAACAGCATTCACAACATAGACCCTTGAGTCGGGGCATGCCACCGCCTGGGGACCGCGAATCTGACCAGGGCGACCGAAAGAGGGCAAATTCTTCTGACAGAGAAACGGACCGTTTATCTGATCACCGCGAGTCTAAACGTCACAAGGCACGGAGGGACAACCATTCGGGTATATATCTCCCCTTTTCTTTTTCCCCTCCCAATCCATCATCTCCAAAGCGCTAAACGTTTCTTGGTTGGCTGATGGCCCATCTTTTTTTTTTTTGTTCCTTTTGTGCTGTTGTTGTTGTTGTCTTCATTGTATCCTTGTTACTGAATAAGATTGATCTGCAGAGATGTATCCACCGCCGATGGGCGTTCACTCGCACTCGCATTCGCATTCGCCGCACCAACCG
Organism: Psilocybe tampanensis; assembly: GCA_019904355.1. Classification (NCBI taxonomy): domain Eukaryota; kingdom Fungi; phylum Basidiomycota; class Agaricomycetes; order Agaricales; family Agrocybaceae; genus Psilocybe; species Psilocybe tampanensis. The sequence goes on along the minus strand of JAHXRV010001921.1, from coordinate 17,632 downwards.
CACGCGTCTGGTTCTGGTTCTGTTTCTGGCTCGTCCGGAGTGAAGCCGTCGTCCTCATCATACAATCACAATATCATGTCACCCTACCGCTTCCCTGGCCAAGACGCCGGAGGTCCACCCTCAAGCTCCAGTTCTACGCTACCACCGGCGAATCTGACCTCTCCAAGAGATGATCAGCTGATACCCCAGAGTGTACCCCCGGAATTCAGGAAGGACGGTGGAGACTGGAGCGTTATTTACAATCCCAAAGTCAGGAAGTCGCTTGACGTCAATCTTGTCCATACTTTCGTTCACGACACGTGAGTCGGTCATTCTTTCCAAGAAAATACAATTGTAATAACAGGGCCTTGTTCCTTCCTTTTTTTCTTGTATATCCCACCCAACCCAAAAAAAAATGAATGAATGAATGTCTTATCAGTGTGGTTTGTTGTGTTCAATTCTCCTCCGACGGACGGTATCTGGCGACGGGATGCAATCGGATGGCCCAGATATACGACGTTCAGTCTGGGGCGAAGGTGTGGTAGGTTATTCTTTTTCCCCTTGGTCACAACCCCTCTGCTGGGTGGGTTGTTATCGCGCTATTATGCTCAATAAGCTTTTTTGCAGTGTCCTCGAGGACGAAACCGCACCAAAGGACCGCGATTTGTATATTCGCAGCGTACGCTTTAGCCCCGACGGCAAGCTCCTTGCCACAGGTGCAGAAGATTCCAAGATTAGGGTTCGTACTCTACTTTTCTCTCTTTCCCCTCCTGTCCTAGACCCTCCCACCCATTTCAACTCCCACACCCCCAGCGCGTCAAGCATATCACTAACTCACAACGCCACCTTTTTTTTTCTACTGGAAATAGGTATGGGACATCGCAAGGAGACGTGTACGACACTGCTTCGAAGGGCACAATCAAGAAATATACTCTCTCGATTTCTCTCGGGACGGCCGACACATCGTCTCTGGCTCAGGCGACAAGACGATGAGGATCTGGGACGTGATCGACAAGTCCTGTCGAACCATCACCATCACCGACGCCGACTCGCTCAACAACGACGCAGGTGTGACCTCGGTCGCGATATCGCCTGATGGGAGCCTCGTCGCTGCAGGCAGCTTGGACAGCCCCGTCCGTGTGTGGGACGTCGCCACGGGCACCCTCCTCGAGCGCCTACGAGGACACGGGGATAGCGTGTACAGCGTCGCGTTCACTCCTGACGGCAAGGGCATCGTCAGTGGCAGTCTGGATAAGACGCTGAAATATTGGGATATCACCAACCTCGTCAACACGTTCTCGAATAGGATCAAGCCAGATCAAACTCGCGATATCTCACGTTCGCCGCTTGCCATTTCCCCGCCCTCGTCTGCGACTTTGAATTTTGTTGGCCATAAGGTATGGAATTTGTCGACTGGTCGTGGGCGCGTCAAGAGATGCTAAACTAACTTTTTTTCGCTTTTACCTGGCACCAGGATTACGTTCTCTCCGTCTGTATTTCAGAAGACACCCGCTGGGTCGTATCAGGATCCAAAGACCGCACCGTCCATTTCTGGGACGGCAAAACTTCCGCTCTCCAATTCATGCTCCATGGCCACAAGAACTCTGGTAAAGTCGTTCCCTAACCCCCCCTCTCCGGCATTGAAGGGCATGTTCCAACTGAAATTTCTTTGTCTTTGGTAGTCATCTCTCTAGATCTAAATCCCCTTGGAGGTATGCTCGCTACCGGGAGCGGTGACACCACCGCCAGAATCTGTACGTCACAAAGAAACAAAAAAAAACCCTTTCTATTCACTTCGATTCCAATTTCCTATTCATTTCTGTTTTTAAACCACCCCCCTCCCCCCAATTTTCAAATGAAAAATACCTAGGCTAACCGTGTTTCAAATTGCTTGCTTCCTTCCCTTAGGGACGTTTTCCCCCACGTCGGCCCCGTTATCATCATCTCATTCATTCAATCAATAATAACCTAATGCAACATAACGACAAAACTCTAACTCTATTAAACCCCCATACCCCTCCTCGTTTTTCTGAAAATCCTTCAATGCTCTTCGCTCTGTCTGCCCCGCCCACCCACCCGCCGGGTTCCCCATCGTCCATTTCTATCTATTCCAATGTTTCGCTTTCCTTAATCACTTGTTATCACATCTTCGCTTTCTGCCAAAATTTCCTGGTTTTGTTGTTCGTAACGTTATCCTTCTTGCTGTCCATGTACATATTATAATAATCTACCCATCCGGATTCCCCCTCATTCGTATTCAGTGCGCTCAGTACTTACAATAAATTTTCGCTTTCAAGTAACATACCCACAGCCATTTTTTCCATCTACATTCATCTAAACTACCACTATCACTACCATTATCTACGCAATCATATGTCGATCTCTCGGAGTCGAGAACATAAAAAAAATTTGTAGATCTATTATATACACATCCACACACCCCATCGTAGGCATCCTTCCAATCCAAATCAATCCTTTCCATCGACGCGGGTGCCGTTTTTGTCCGTACACCAGTCCAGCATCGCACATTCAGGCAGCGTACCTGCAGGTTCGTCTCCGGCATCTCTCAACAGCAGAGCCACGACCCCATGCGCTGGTACGTTCTGCACAGTATAATTCCGGACGGCCGTCCCGTTATCCGTGTGGGTCCACAGGTCCTGAGAGAAAAAACGAAGAAACCGAAACAAAGAAGGGAGGGGGGGCGTGGAGAGGGAGAGAAGGGGGTGAAGAGCCCAGGTAAGGAAATATCTGAAACCACAAGAAAAAATATAAATTCAAAAACGTACCCTGACGGCATATTTTCGCCCTGCACGAATCCAAGGCGATTCGGTCAACCGGAATGACATGTCAGCTGGATGGTCTAACGTGTTCAACTATAAATACGGGTGGGTCTGTGTTAGCCACAACTCCGCGAAGACGATTGCCATGATATAATTGGGGGGACCAAGAAAAGCCGGGAGACTGACCATCATGATGACCGTTCCATTCTGGCTTTCTCCACTCCAGTACTGAGCAGGGTGGGTGGCATTGAAAGTCCAATCGGGCTGCGATGAATGAGAACGATTGTCTGTTCAGTAGCGAAACTTCGTTTTTCGGTTAATGAGGATTATAAGGCTCACATTGATTCCCCATCGGAAAGGTGTGATCGAAGTCCCAACGACGGGGTCTTGGTTTATGGCGATGATCTCTTTGTTCTTCAAGATGCTCAGTGATTCCTCAGAGATTGTGGTGAGCTGGGACAGCAATGGATTGTGGGTTAGAACATCATAGTCAAGGTGTGAAGCTTGGAGCGCTTGAGCGCTTCGACGGCCATCACGGGTAACTCACTTCGGTACTCTGAAAAACAAGAAATTTATATTAAGAAATGCATCAAGGAGGGGTGTATTAAACAGATGCTCACAATCAATAGAGGAGACTTCATGAGAGCCCAGGCAGTAAAGTGGGACTTTTGTTCCTCGTAAGTGAGTTGACCATTGCCACTGTTATACGTAATGTTCGCATGAATAAATATACTTCACAAAAGTTTGCCGCTCACACTTCAAGCTGAGGTACGATCGCGATGTGTCATCAGTATGCCCGTAAAAAGTATATTCGATGATGGAAAGTTTCCTTACGATGTCCATATCATTGCGACCATAGAAATCAGTTGCATCAGCAATGAAAGAATTCCTGTAAGAGGGCATGAGCACGCCAAGTCCAAAAGTTGAAGAATGAAAGTGAATCGTACTCGTTCAAGATGCTCGCAAGAGATTTCCACTCTGGGTCTAAACAAAGAGGATCGTATTAGAAACACCTCATAAGCTTTGAATTGAAACCGAAGACTCACAGATATCCATAGTCGTCTGTACAACGTGCACCAGACGAGCAGGTGATATTCATTTAGACAAAGTGACAGAAACGACAAAATCAGCGCGGAGTTACTCACCCTCCAACTTTGGCCAAGCCTTCGGGCCCAGATCCAAGGTTGTACCTTGAAAAAAAACAACGTTAGTGGCCAAACCAAAAATAGCGAAAAGAAACAAGAAAAAAAGTGTCTTACACGACCCCATTGGCAAAGTGAAAATAGAATGGGCAGTTTCCCAGACTCCTTGCTTAACCTCGCGATGGCTTCTGACATGCGGGTAAATTCTTAACAGCATCCATAACGTATGAGAGTCAGCCACAAGCTCAAACGAATTACCAGGGCAAGGCCTTTAGGATTAGACTCAGTGGGAAAACTCACTGCCAACCATTCCCTCTTTGATGATCTCGTCGAACGGTACTGGTTGGATGGCGAGTTAACAGCTGTTTTTTTTTGTCCGAGAAGGCCAGAGGACATACCAGCACAGTTGTCATACCTATTTTATCAGAATGTGTATGGACCGATCAGCGACGATAGTGAAAGAGTCACTGTGAGCTTACTTTAACAGATCGAAACCCCAATCTTGGAAAAGCTTGATATCCCTGAGAAGGAAGGCACGGCATTTAAAATTTAATGAAGAGTGTGAAATCCAAAAGAGCCTTACCTGTCTTCATTCATGTATGATCCTGGATACTTTTGGCAAGTGAACCAGCCGGAGTCACTGTACTAAATTGAATGTGAGTTTCCACCATTCGCAGTGCCTCTAGGATGGTGCTTACGATTCCAGCTTTCCTGCAGAGTTTAACAGCCCTTAGTCAATACGCTTCCAACAACAGAATGGGTAAACTTACAGTCCGAGTGCATGGATTTGATCAGTTAGATAATTCATCCCAGAAGGGAAACGTTCTTTATCTATACGTGGAAGGCATGCTGAGCAAATGTCGATTTTATATAAGGAAGGTTGAAGACTAACTTGCGACGATATCACCCGATGCGCTGCGCTGCTTCTCTGAATAGCAGTCATCGAGATTCATGTGGTCGTAGCCGAGGTCCTAGACAGCATGATTATGTCCGTATACAATCAATCTTGACTGCCCGCCGAAGACGTACCAAAAATCCAAGAGATTTCATAAGTTTTGCGGTGCGTAGAATTTTCGTTTCGTCGATATCACACTAGCACAAGAATGAGTGTCAACAGAACTAAATAGAAGAATGTCCATCCTTACAGCATAAGAGTTCCAGGCTTAGATTTGAAAGGAATTGAGACGTTGTGGATATTACATTAGGTCTGGAACACTTACTATTGTAACCCATAACTAGCGCAAAGGATCAGACAAAGTTGTGTTACTGATTCTGATGCACTTACAAGGGAGTCGACCAACTGAATTGTTGCGCAAAGTAATCTGCGGCGTTATCACATTGGGCTGGATCACAATTGGTGCAATTGGCGTCGCCTCGACATCGTTCGATTTTCCGCGAGTAACCCAGACTCCGAACAAAGCGGCAAAAATGATGCAACCAAGGGCCATAAGAATGGTGAATGGAGCAAGGGTGATGACGATACGTTTCTCGGAGAACTTCTTTTTGCTGGGGTTGCCAACTTATTACGTATAACCATGAGGACCGAGGATTTTCGGAAGTCAAAAAGAAACGAACCAGGAGTCTGCTGAAATCCAGAGGCTAGGACTGATTGATTGTGAATAGACACTTTCAGAGGCCAAGAATACAAAGCTGAAGCACTGGGGCTCACCTAGGAAGATGAAACCACATATCAGCACATGTTGTTCAAAGGAGATAGAATACACGAACCTGGAACGCCATTTCGCGAGACCTCGTCCCGGTCTAGAGAACTTTCAGCAGAAGATTCACTTTCTGAGAGTAGCGAGTCTGCGTCTTACATCCACCCACTGAATCCGAACGCCCATATTCAAGCATTTCTTGAAGAGGAGACAATTGAAGTCAAAAAGCGGCCTTCGATATTAGACAAGAGACGAACCTGTGTCTGTCTCGAGAGCCTCTCGCGAGCCATGTGGGTCGTGTTGCACCAGAGGTGTATACAGCGCTGCATCTTTGACAATTGGGGTTGGTTTGTAAAATGACCTTCTCTCCGTCCTCTCTTCCGCATTGACACACACCTTTCCGATTGTCCATTATTGAGTAGTATATTTTACAAGACGTCCGCAATGTTTTCAAAGTCGGTTCCCGCACGAGAGGTTTATATGGCACCACGATCAGAAAAGACTAGTCGAGCTGTCCAGTCAAATGAATATGCCAGCAAAGGAAGACGTCGAGAGACAATTGACTCAACTGCTTTCGTCTGAAGCGATGTGGGGAACGACCTGGCTCCGTGAAGTCTATAGAGAACGGCAATAGGGTGAAAAGAGTGTGTCCAGGAGGTATGTAGTGGAACGACGTTGAGAACGTTGCCGTCGCCGTTAATTTGGCTAGCATTGCGATGAGCACAGCCACCATGATATTTGTTCTCACGAAACGCCAAGGCAAAGCACGGGTGTGACGGGCACGTGACGGACGCGTTGAACGAAATTGTAACGTTTTCGTGTTGTCGTTGATCTTGACCGATTTTTGACTTATAACTTCAACCATTGCAGGTAAGTATTCTGTTCTTATAGCTGGATAAATACTCAGATACTTCTGCAGAATGTCCGCGACAAGGCGATCTCTTGAGTTACCACCCATCGAACAGGGAAAGAATGTCCAAGCCTCGAAAGATCTTCAAACACGGTTCGAGACCTTGAACATCCAACTCGTTAACAAGGTCAAGGAACTCAATGCACATAAAATGGACGACGAAGACACCTCAGATTCGGAGGAAGGTGTGGCGAAGGACCCCGCCATTGTCGCCATGGAGGTCGAAGCTCAAATAGTACGTGGTCGTAAGAGTTCAACTGTGTACATCGCATAAACGCTTTCATCAGGACTACCTACGGAAGCTTAAATTCCAATACCTCGAGCAAAACGCGAAAGACAAATATGTGAAATCTATCGTCAGCGATATTGACGACGCACCCATCGTCACCGCTGAACAGAATAACGAACTATCCTCGATCAACGAAGAGAAGAAAGAAAGGCTGAAAGCGGCGAAGGAAAAACTAGGCGAGACGCAGGAAAATATCCGACTTTTGGCCCCCTTAGTTGAGCAGGGTGAGTTTCACTTGATTGTCTACACTCATGGGCTCTTTCTCATATCATCTTCGTTAGATTATCAGCAGGTCAAGCAGGCGACGGAGAGAGCCGCCTTCCTCTCGCAGAAGATCATCGAAGCTCGTACAGCTTTGATGCTACTGCGGCAGACCCACCCTAAACCTCGACTAACGATTCCCCTTGCCGACCAAAAGCTCACCGAACAAGTCGAAGAAATGCAAACACTCATGGAGAAAGTCCAAGCAGTGAAACAAAAGGGCAAAGCAGAAAAAGCACGTCTCAAGTCTGGAACATCAGAGGTCGAAAATCTACGGATGGAGGCCGCCGAGGCCCAAATTACTCTTAAAAACACGCAAATGGAGGAAGAGGACAGTAGATTGGTTCCTTTATATGACTGGTATGTAACGATTACACCGTGTTGTTCAAACTCTTATGCCTCTGCAGGTTTACGGGATCCTTGGCTCTGCAACGATCGATATCCAACCTTGAAGATTCTCACTCTGAATCAGAAAACGAACTTCGATTGACCTACAAACTAGACATGCCACCACCTTCGCCGCCACATCGAATCATCATCACTCTTATTTTCGAACCCGACACAAAAAGACTCGCGACCGCTGAAATAGCTGGCTTGGAAGAAATTGGCGTCGAGGTTGGAGACCTAGTCGATGCTCATGTACAAGTGAATGATGTCCATGGGCTAGTAGCAGCTATTCTGGCAAGCGCGCGGGCTGCTGTATCCACATAACCTGATGAGTCCCCACTGTACCACACATGATCTGTATATTGTATTGAATACCCATATGATTGTGACAACTTGACTTTTGCCTTGTCAACCATCGCAGGACCGGGCTACACTGCCGCTCACTGAAAGCCCGCTCCTCTCGCGGGCCCGTAGTCTGATTTAGAATGCTCGCAATTGCGTCGCCAGAACCAGAAGCTATACAAGCGGCCCGCTTATGTGCGTGATCGTTGTGGTGACCTTGACTTCTGACAGAGTTACCTGTGCTTCTCTCTTCTTTTATGCTGATTCTTCTTTACAGAAGTCACTAAACAGCCCTTGCTGAAGATCTTTGGTGACAATCCGTATTTTTGGAATCGCGCCTCTCAAGATACACTGCCCAGGTCGCGGTATTTCTCCGCCTGTTCACCGATATCCGTCTCCACTATCTGGGTAACCTGGTCAGATACATCATGTTAGGAATTCAAAAACTGTTTACAATTTAGCTGGTCATGCTACAGCAATGGGCCAGGCGTTCCGCAACTCTTCGCTTCGCTCCACGTCACGGGGCAATCCTTAGCAAACAGTAGACCATTTCCATGAGGTATCCTACCTTTCGAAGCAGCTTTTTTTGTTCTTTGACTGCTGACTCTTCAAGCTTCAAGAGGCTTCTCTTCGCTGAGTGTCCCTCCTTTGCCTTCTTGCATCTATAAGCTGATAAAGGGGACATGAGCGCGTTTAAAAGAAGACGAGGGTCACTTCACCTCACCCAGTGCGACGGTCTTCATTAGGCTCCAAGTTCTTCCTGAGTCCTCAGGCATTTAACTACCTTCCACTGATGATTTCCATATCTCTATGGGCCGTAACCCTCGGCCTGGTGTTGTTCAACGCAAATAGCCCAGTCCAGGCTATTGATAACGGCGTCGCGCGTTTACCCAGTTGCGTACACCTTTTTTCTGTTTTTTTTTTCCTGGTATGTTACGTTAACTAATAAATTAAATTTCATTATAGTTTTGGGTTATAATAGTCTGTATCTCTCATGGACTTTCTCCCAGTGCCTTGATACAAGCGTTGATCATCTCTTCTACGGTATCATAAATAGCGTGGAATGCATACCAGGTACGGACTCGGACGAAAAAACAATTAATTATAGCCTCCATGCTTCCAAATCTGACTTTTCTGAACCTCCTCGGAATTTCCAGTGCAACATCAATGAAGACCTCATGTTGACAACAGCTAAGCTCATGAAGTCGTTGGGACTTCAGGTACCTACTACACGTTCCCTTCTCGGTGGCTGAAAGCGGTGGTACTGATAAGTCTCCTGAACACCGATTCTCCCAGGCAGCTGGATACAACTTTGTTAACATCGACGATTGCTATGCCGAAAAAAATCGAACTGCAGCTGGGGATATTATTGAAGGTAACGTATCGGCATTTGTTTCTACCTATGCAGATCAGGGGGGTGGGGTCTCCCAAATAAACTGACAACATGTCTTTTGACGGCTTTGCCTCCGCTGCGTAGATCAAGTCCGTTTCAAAAATGGAATGGTCAAACTCAATCAGCAGATCCATGCTTTGGGATTGTGAGTATCTATGTATATCTCTGGTCTTGCCTTACCTATCTTTCACCGTTCTTACTCTCTCACCCCGCAGCCAAACTGGAATCGTGAGTCATATTTCCAGCATAGTACTGCAGTGTCAGTGGTCGTATGCATATCTGATGCAGAGTGCTGCTGCGCACATTGGCAGTACGGCGACTCTGGCTGGTTTACGTGTGCAGGATACCCTGGCTCGTTCCAGAACGAAGTTCGCGATGCGACGACATTTGCGAAATGGGGATTCGATTACTTGAAGTATGTTGACCAGCTTTCTGTTGACCTTATCATGTCGATCCTTGGTTGCTGATCATGGTCGTTCTCTGCTTCAAGGTACGATAATTGCTACAGTAAGCATTGAAATTGTGGTTGTCGCTGGGCCAAAAAGTGCTGACTGCATCCTCGTTAAAGTTCCTTATGATGATATCATCAAGCAAGGCATCGTTGGAAGTACGTTTCATCACGTTCTCATCATCACAAAAGTTATTTATGACATTATTTGCCGTTTTTTATTCGAACTTTCTGTGTGTACAACGTAGTCAGTACTTAATTGTCAGGTTTAGCGCATGGCGGATGCACTGGCTCAAGTTGGCAAAACCTTTAACAGACCCTTCGTTTTCTCTCTTTGCGAATGGGGCTGGAGTCAAGTCTGGCTGTATGTCTATGTCCATTAGCTTCTTGATTTCTGGAAGTTAATTTTGACATTATTATCATTCTAGCTGGGGTGCCACTCTGGGACATAGTTGGAGGGTATGCTGACGTTCCTTTTTGCTAAAGACCGATCAAGTATCTGCCATACTAAAATCTCTTTTGATGATTTACAGACAACTGGTGATATCGCACCACGCTGGGAATCCCTGGCGTCCATTATCAATTTGTAGGTGCTGCCAGTGTTGGCAGCAGTTGGCTTCATCCCGACGTGCGCTAATAATCTCCGCCACAGTAATTCATTCATTACCCAAGCGACTGACTTCTACGGTCGCAATGATATGGATATGGTATGTTGATATGCATTGACCAACCAATTATTTACGTCGTTAACAAGTTATCTTGAATGTAACAGCTTCAACTGTAAGCAAGCAAACCAACTAACACTTACCAACGATCTATTAACCTTATCCTACATTTCCTACACAGTGGTAACGGCGGTCTCACTCACGAAGAATCGAAGTCGCACTTCACCGCCTGGGCCTTGATGAAGTCCCCCCTTCTCGTGCGTTCATCTAATTCGGAGACCCTTCTTTGGACCAAAGAAAGCTTGACTAATGAGGGGTATTTCAGATTGGTACTAATGTCCGTCGTCACATTTTCCTTCCTCTGCTCAGACTCTGGCACAAGCGATCTTACTCTGGCTTGTTATCCTACCTTAGCTCTCGGCCATCACTCCTGATATCTTGGAGATCTTGAAAAATAGAGAGATCCTCGCGATCAACCAAGACCCCGTCGTTGGGAAGAGTATTTCGCCATTCAGGTGGGGAGTTAACGTGAGTAGACAACAATTACTATTCATGCGCTCGTCTCCGTTATTTATCTCGGTATGACCTATTTTAATTGTCGTCTCGTCACAGCCCGACTGGACGAGCAATAGCACCCATCCGGCTCAGTATTGGAGCGGGCCTACTCAGGATGGAACCGTTTTCATGCTTGTGAGTGTACTACCAAGCCCATTAGGCGATGAATTATTGAAGTTGACTCAACTCACAGCTGAACACCCTGGACACTCCGTCTACCATGATGTTCAACCTCACCGAATCCCCATGGATTCGCGCTGGTCGTCAATATTCCGTTAGGGTTCGTCTTTCCTCCTTCCTTCTTTAAAAGAGAGGGGAGCTTTGACCGAATAATGTCTAATAACGCGATATCAACAGGACTTATGGACCCACACCGACAACGGTACCGCAGTACGATCCTTCACCGCGAAGAACGTCCCACCCCACGGCGTCGTCGCGTTGTTGTTGAAGGATGCAGGTGACGAGCCTGCCGGGATCTTCCCCTTCTGCGCTGTCTGGTGGACTTGCTCAGCTCAGAACGGGACTCTCGTCGGTGGGTGAGGCCTTGAGGGCTGAGTAGACCCTGCCAGCCTGAGTGGTGCGGGTGGTTGATGGTGAACGGATGGTATTCGGGCTTCTGAGATCGTGGAAAAGGAAAAAAAAAAAAAAAAAAAGAACCTTGAAGAGGGTAGTGGGACGAACGTCTGAGTGGTAGTTTTTTTTTTTGCTCGAATAAGTCTTTGAATTACTTTTGAAACGGAATTGAATTGTTGTTCTACTTCTCAGCGAGTCACACATCCTATACTATGTGTATGAACATAATCCTGAAGTTTATCCGAGGATTTGTGCCCGTCCACTATAGTAAACTGGTTCTACTGGTCCAAGTTCTTGAAATCTTGCGATCGTTGTATGTTCGATACTCGGTCCAGAAATTTCCTGCGCTCGGGCGGGAGCTCATCACGCAGGAAATCTGGATGCGCGACTAGACTTTCTATCACAACCTTTGCGGAGAAACACTGATGATTAGTCCGTAAACGCCGTGCTGGGCGCTTATTACGACCTAATATTTGAAAGGTCGTCCATTGTACCACCGGCAGAAAAGGAGAATAAAAACAAAACTAGAGGGTAGTTCAATGTATCTCCCATTACCAAACGAAAGGAAAGCGTGGAATTTCACGAATTTTGAGTCCAGTATCACATGTACCTGAAAGGTAGTGGATGAAGAGATTGTCAAGTCCGTACAAGAATGAAGGTTGTGAAGAGCGACATCGATGAAGAACTCTGTACCATATGTTGCCAGGCCATTCTGGAGGCCGATCATCTCTATTACTGGCTCTCTTTCTCCTGTTCCTGACGCAAAATCCGAAAAATCCTAATGCCAGCGTTAGCTTCTACATAGAAGAGCTCGCTCATGAGACCTCCTTGGATGCAGACGACCTTGTTCAGTAAGAGGAAGGAGAGTGGTGTCGCCATTGCGCACTGATTTAGTATGATCATCGACTCCCCAAGCGACGAGTCGACGCGAACGGCGGCCACTTACCCGATGACACCATCCTGCCAACTTCAACTCTTTGCAGGACTAAAACTGACAGAAGAGTTAGCAACCTATTGTCGAATATGGTCGACTGGCAACGTTCAACAGCAGCGAACTTCGCATCAGAATTGATTTGAATCTGTGGAAAAGAGGATTACTATACTTGATTCGCTTCTGTGTGTATACCTCTTATAGTGTTATCCGTAGTCATGACTCGATTTGTCGGGGCTGCACAGGGCTGCACAAGCAGCTAGGTTGACGACGGCTATCATCAATTGTCAATGTGGTGTCGGACGTTGATCACTCGAGTCTCGTGCGCGTGTACGAGGGCCCACCATGGGACACAGATAGGCCCGTATGTCAGGTTGATGTCAAGAGATAGGCTACGAATTAGGATTTTCGGTGGATGTCAATTATGCATAATTTATTGAGCCGGGAGACTCTTGGAGTTTGCTGTGAAAAGCAGGCTGAACCCATGATTGCGGTAAATTAACGTTTTTAGCTCATCCCAAGATATTTCATGTTTTCAAATGACAATTGTCTTCTGGCTTGCTTCTGGTTTCTAGCCCACTTTGAGCACAAAGTACTTTTTTGTGGTTGATCAATCCTCCAGCTGGCCCGGGACTCCTGGGATTTCCCAGGAAACCCAAGGAAAATCAGAAAGAACTGGTCCATCATACGTAGTATCAACATCCTCAACGAATTGTCTTCATCCACTGTTTCTAGCCTCTTCTCCGATTCAAGAATTCTGAGTCCTGGACGGCGGTAGAACTGTTGCAAAACTAGTGTCGAAGAAATAAGGTTAAAGATGAGAAGGTCTCCTGTATCATATACCAGTTTTTTAAGTCATGGGTGCCCGGGGCCCTCTTGTCTGATTTTATACCATTGATCTGCAAGTACTTACATTGACATCACAATTAAAAATAAAAGAGAGGAAGAAGTTGAAGAATGGCGGGAGAAGCAACATGGAGTCACGTGAAAGCAAAAAGTGGCAGAGCACGCGTCGGAGAACCAAGTGTCAGATCGACCGTGAAAGGACATGCGACAGTTCTCACTCAACTCTCCACCACCGTCCACGATGGCCTCTACAAAGAAAGTCAAGAAAGATAAGAAAGATTCAAAGAAAGACTATGAACCCGCCGTCGCAGTCCATCGTACGTCCTCTTTCATTTTCTCACAAACCCTTCTTGATGTCGAAACCTCCAGGTGTCCTTTTGGCGATCATGCAATTACAAAAGGGTTCCAATGAGAACGCCTTCAACCTCGAAGATATCCGCGATCAAGGTTAGGCTTTAGCTTTCCATTAATATCATCTATCCTCACACACCATCCCAACAGCTAGACTATCATCTCGGCTCCCTTCAGCCCAGTTTGGCAGAGTAGGATGTGGTTGGATCCTTAGTTTCAACAAAGCACTTAAGTGGATGGTAAGATTTCATTCAAGACATGAAAAGAATCTCTATTGACACGTCATTACCCAGACGAAAGTTCGCATTCTCCAAAATGTCACCCTTGAGACGGTAGCATTCAGCGACCTCGCAACAATGGTGTAGGTGCCTGCTGAATCACCAAAAAACGTACAATCAGGTTAAATTTCGGGATTTTGCAGACTCTCAAACTCGGCACACCTCCAATCGATACCCAATTCCAGCTCACCAGAAGAGAATTATTATTGGCAAGAATTGATCGGATTTTCGAAAGGAGATCCTCCTATACGGCTGGTCGAACTCCAAGAGGCTGGATTGTTTCTGCCCGGTAGAAAACGCTCGGTTTCGGAGGAAAGCTCTCCAAATAAACGCGCGAAAATCTCCGATCGTCCTAAGAAGAAGAAGAAAAAAGTGAAAGAGACGCTGTCAGCACCTCCCAGGCTGAACGGTGGGCAGCCTACAACAGGGAGGAAAAGAGGCCGCCCGAGGAAAATCCAGGTGAGTGTTCTTCGTCCCCATTTTGAGACTTTCGCGAAAGATTTTTTATTCACTGCAATTACCCTAGCCACAACCCCAAGTGGAGGTGCAAGAAAACACCGACGAAGAAATTCATTTGCCCCAAGCGAATTATACCCTGCCGAGTCTTGGCGACGATGAGATGGAAGTGGACATTGAGAATGATGATGACGACCAAGAAGATAATGAAGATGAAGACGATGAAAACGAGGAAGGCGAGGAAGATGAAGATGAAGACGAAGAAGAAGAAGAAGACGATGACGATGATGGATCAGAATACGGAGAATTGAACGAAAGTGAGGAAGAAGTTGACTATACGCCTCGCAAATCATCCGTAGCGAGAGCCGTCTCAAGCCAATCGACGATAGCCAATGACGAAGGAAACGAATTCGATGTACCACGCCACAAGTACGCGAGGGTTTCTTTTTTCCTTTGTTCGATTTTAAAAAATAATCTTTTTTTTTTTCTGTAGCGTTTCTCCATCCTCGCAACGGACAACCCTTGAATCCAATTCTGCGTCCTGTTATCAAGGAATAATACATCTTTCATCCGGTTCCTATACGCTTGTCAATCCGTCCAAGACTATTGTTCGACATGCAGGTCCCCATGCTCCTCCTGCTCCTCGGTCATCACTCAGAGAATCGTACACCCATGAAACTATTCACGATGTTCCAAATGGACAACCACATACTTATAATAATAACATCGACGTCGACTCAGTTCGCGATCGTGATCAGGGTTGGTCTCGGCATCCAGGCCCACGTCATCTTCCCCCACCCTCCCACCCTAACCAACACAAAACAAACAACCACACCCACACCAATAACAACCATAATCACAATCACAATCATCACAACAACGTATACCAACCACCTGGATTAATAGATGATCGAACGGGTCCGAGATATACCACACAATCTCCCGCCCCTTCTTCAATTACGCCGAAAGGAAATGGCAATCTCCATGTAATAAGCAGACAGACAACCTCGCAACCCCGGAAATCATCGGCCCAAAGCCAAAGCGCAGCAGGACCAGGAGCGAGAGCCATATCGACACCCGAAGGCGCATCGGGGACGTCGACGACGACGGGTTATCCTCATCAGCATCATCATCCCCAGGGGGGTGCTAAAGTTCCCGGATATAGACATGATGTGGGGCCGAACGGGGTAGCCTTATCTTTATCGCCTAAACTCGCCCGTCTCGAGACGCTCGCGATCGTGAGCAGCCAACGGGACGAGACTATTTTTGCGCTGGAGGACGCGAAGGAGAAGCTGGGGGCCGAGTTGTCCGAGCTTCATAGATCGTGTGAACGTGCAGAGCACACCGTCGTGAGGACTACGCAGCAGCTTCAGGATGCGGTGCGCGAGGTCAATGGGCTGAAGAGGGAAAGAGCCTATACGATAGATCGCTTGAGGGCCGTGAAGAAGATGAACGATGAGGCTTGTTCGGAGAGAGATATGTTGAAGAAAGAGGTGGAGGGTATGAAGGAGCGGGAGACTGATCTCGAGAACAGCCATCGGAGGCTCGAGGGCCGGATAAACGATCTCGTTCGAGAACTGGAGGAGATGAAGCGGGTTTCGTCGCTTGGGCGGGACAAGGACAAAGAGAGCACATCCCCAATCGACAATATGAATGGCCTTGACTCGAACGATCCTGCTTCCCATGCCGGTGGCGACGAAGACGACGACGAGGATCTCGAACGTACGCCTACCGTCTCTAAATCCCGAACCGTGGAAAATCCCATCGGTGTCCAAATGCAAAGCCTAGGAAACGATTCTCTTTCCCATTCCAGAGATACTGGCAAGGGGAAGTCGGCCGAGCGTAGTCGGAGTCCCTCAGTGCGGTCGACCGCAGCAGCCAAAGGAGGCGCATCCAACTACGTCCCTAATACCACCTCCACTTTGCTTACTCAAGATGACGACCTGATGGACTCGAGCCTTGTCGACTTTCAAATTACCCAAAACGAACATCCAGCAGGAGCGCGATTATCCATGTCTGAACAACTGGAGAACGCGGGCAAACGGGAACTGGAAATCTTGACAGGCCTTCGGGAGAAGATCGGGACACTGGTGTCTACTTTTCAGGCGCAGGAGAAGGCGAACCAAGTCTTGCAGGACGAGGTGCACGCCACGCGGGCTTTGTTGATCGAGCTTGAACAGACCGACCGAGGCCAAATGTCTGCCCAGGCGTCATCGCAGTTCGAAGGCGTGCTCCGAGCGGCCATAGCCGATGTCGACGACGTAGGCGATAGGCTCGGGAAAGGAAATTTGGAACGAAAAGAGCTGGGTCTCCAGTTGGGCAAGACGAAGGATGGGGTGAAGAACCTCGGGGATTTCTTACGCGACGAACGGCAGCGAAGCTCCCTCTTGGCGGCTAAATTGGAGGAGTCTCTCGGTAAAACTCGATCGTTGGAGGACGAACTTGAGTATTACAGGAAGATGAAGACCATTGATCCAAATGATATGAAGGGCGTGTATGACTCTTTCGGTGCATTCAAACAATTACAAATCAAGGCTTTGGGTGATTTGGGGTTCAAGGTGGGATTACTGGTTCTTTTTCGATGTTTATTTGAGTTGACCTTTTGTTTTTCTAGGTTAAGGACCTACGTCAGTGAACATGACCGTGCTGAAATCTTCGAGAGCGTTTGGACTTCAAAGTCTTCGCACTCCTTGCCATTCTAATACACGTCTGAATGGGCAGGTCACCTCTTTTTTTTTTTTTTTGCACCCCGGTCTTGTTTCTTGTAAACCTAACGACGTACAGTATGGAAGTCGTTGTGGCTTGAAGGCCTAACAATTCATCATTATATTAAACTTTTTAGAAACGTATTATATTATAAGTAATATTTGGGATTATTGGGAATTATGTACCGAGTTTATAGGCAGGGCGAAAAGGAAGGACTCAAGACAAGGAATCTTTGCGAATTGAAAATTGTCATTTGTTACCATCAACTTCTTCCAACCTGATCCTATAAGTAAGGAAGCGCCAAAGCCCGCTGCCTGCGGAGAAATGTGTTATCTGCTATATACATGTACTTATGTCCGCACCTTTTCAATTGTAATATAGGGCATCGGCATAATTGATGGATCAAGGTTGTGTTGGTTGCCACATACCGTCGCTATTGAGTCTTTTTCAAGCGGGTTTTCCGCAATTCGCTTAAGCGTCTTGAGGCGTTCGAATTCGGGTTTTTGATCAGACTTATGTGTGCATATAACGACAAAATAAGTAGGGCTGGGTTAGATATTATTTTGGCCATGTGAGATGCGAGATATTTTTCCTGCCCCCTTGGCCTGTGAGTTATTAATGTTATTTAGTGTTAAATATTATTTATTATGTAATATTAAAATAAAAAAGAAATTAATTAATT
>JAHXRV010001916.1:0-16213 GCA_019904355.1 Psilocybe tampanensis | reverse complement strand
ATCAATGAACCCCACGAGGGGTTCGATATATCCAGGAACATCAGGTCTCTTGGTAAAATACTCCAAATATTGCAAGGACGGGAGAGTTAGCAGACCCAAACCTTCGTGGTTCGTTCGGAGATGGATTAATGAATGGTTGGTAATGGGAGTAGTGGGGACGCGATACCGTTCGTCTTCGACATGGTAGATCATCTGTGTTTCACAGTGCTTTAAGCTTGAGGCGTGGCGAACAATATCAAGGAATTCTCCTTTATTGATGCCGTTGACTTCGAGATGCACAAGATCGTTCCATACAAATGGGATAGGTATTATACCCCCGGACATGGAGTGAAAACGCTTCAGACAGAATGGAGGTGACAACTGGATTGGAAGATAGGCACCAAACTCGTGCATCATGGGAATATGGTATAATGACCGCAAGGAGGAGGTTTCTTCGAGTCCATGGAGCAGATTGTGGGAATAAGACCAAGGAACACGGAGAAATAAATGGTTCCACCGGACGGCAAAGGATCTGAGAGTCTTGATGATTTCCTCGCTCTGGGCCAGGATATTGCGTTCGTGAGAAAGATAAGAGTCTGCCAAAAAGATAGTGAGGTTGAGAGCGAGTGCACCTGATCGACGTCCCCAATCGTTGACCATACTGAGCTGAACATCCGCCGGGGCGTTGATGTTTAAAATGAGGTCCGCCCATAACTGAGGAGTCTCCATCGTGACGTCCCACCACTTTTTGCAAACGGCTTTGAAAGCAAGAGGAGTTGACTGGCGCGGTAAAGCGTACCAAGGTTCATTCTTCCCGGCATCGTACGTATCCTTGACGAATATAAATATCGAGGATAGGATTTCGATTGGTATCCGGTGAATGAACGCGTCTTGGGGTGGGGTCTCGACATTCTGTTCAGTTTTCCGAAGAAAAGGTGCGTTATGGGCAGATATTCTTGGGAAATCTCCCTCCAATTGGTTGTCCTCCATATTCTCGGGGTCGACCAACACCCAGTACTGCGATTTGAGGACCTGTCAGTGGGAACCAATAAAAACTATTCATTTCGCACGTTTTGGAATACCAGAGCTTGGCTCGAGCTCACTTATTCCGATCTTCGATTTCCTATGTGCTTGTTCCTGATAGCTGTGGGTACAGTTGAGTTACATCTAAGTTCTCAAGCTCAGAGCTAAGAGAAACAAAAGAGGAACAGACTGGAATGTGTGTGAACCGATTCGCGGAAGTTCGAAGGACGAGGTTGCGCGATGTGTCAGCATGTTCACGTGACCGCGATGACAATTTTGCGTCGATTTCAACTCCTTTCAAATTCAACGTCTACACACGGCTCTTCTGCTTCATTTTGTACACGCTCTCGTCATTACATCGAAAATACCTTCCCAGAATCCCCAGAAAGCCTTGCCATAAGGTGGTCTCATCTACCCGAACTTTTTTTGTTTCCGAATCCAAGCAAACAACATGGACCACAATCGCGCTCAGAATAATCTAGACTTGGGACCGAATACCGCTCCAGCCTTTTCTTGTACTTCATGCACAAGTCTCTCCAATACCATACACGAATCAACCTACCAAAAGTGCCATCTAAATCTTCGTGGCTGCCATATCTGCGCAGACATTGCGAGAGTCAACGACGAAATAACCAGCACATACAACCGTCTCTTCGACCTTATCGCCGAACGCCAGACATTGATGACCAGAACGAACCATGACACCTTGATCCATCGGATGCCGGTCGAAATCCTTTGCTCAACATTTGAATGGGTCAGGGAAGCGGTTCTGGACTCCAGACCTGAAAAACATGCCGATTATGATGCCCCCAAACTTTTTCGACAACCATCCACATCACCGGCTCTTCTCGTCGGCGCTGTTTGCAAAAGATGGCGGAACATCAGTTTGGCAACACCCCAGCTCTGGACTGACCTCACTATCTCCCTGAAGAAACCTTTAGAAGGGCAATCGAACATGGTTAGGGAGTGGGCGTATCGATCTGGTACACTTCCCCTTGACATCTCCATCTTCCCCAGTGACGAGGATTTCTATTCTTTGTCCACTGAACAATCATCGATGGATTTGTCCATTCTACTATCGACTCTCAGGTCCCTTGCACCCCGGTGGAAGAATCTTGACTTATGTATCCCACATTCTATATTTCCTAGGCTGCTGGATAGTCTCGACTCAGACACCCCTCTCTTCAACACACTTTCTGTATTTGATGATGTGACTTGGGGCATGAAAAAACTCAAGCTAACACAACCTCTCCGTCCAAGGCGTCTTGTATACCGAATCGGTCACACTATCTCCTGGGATGTGATATCTCTCGAATTGCACCATCTGGAGTTCCTCGACATCCACATGGCCTCCCTTGATGTGGTCCTTTATATCATCCAACATGCCGACAATTTAAGGCATTTTATTGCAAGGGGAGTAGTCTGTTACGTTGATACCAACAATCACATCACTCACTACGGCCTTACTTCGCTCTACTTCCGATCAAACAAGAAAGTACTTCAACATTTAACCCTTCCTTCTTTACAATATTTGGATTATCGGCTAAATCGCAACGACACTCTCGACGAAATTGTTGAATTTCTTGATCGATCCCGTGCCCCTTTGACCGTTTTTACGATTCGATATTCCGTCGATCGCGAGTTTCCCTTCCCTCCCCTTCAAAAACTTGGTGGCATCACATCGCTGTTCCTCAAGGTTGATGTGTATAGCTGTAGTTATCGGGGCCCGCAAACTACCACCATCGACAATTTCCTTGCCTTGCTTCTCCCCTCCCCTTCCGAATCATTCTCACGTCTCAAGAAAATCACATTCGAGCTACCTGACCTGACAGCGCTGTCCTGGTCATTCCTTAATTGTCTGTTCCAAGAAGATGCCGACCCCTCGAACGATGGCACACCAGTCATCCCAGATGATTATTGCCCCATCAGAAAAGTGAAGTCAGGAGCCTCCATCCCTCTCTCAGATGATATCACAGCCGAGATGAAAACGCGAGCTTTTTTGCGTCTTTTGGAGGTCAAACGATCAGGCGTGGACATAGATATAGTGAGTCTCAAAGGACAGGATTCATTGATTCTTTAGCCCAGATTTACTTTATGCGGTTGTAAATTGAGTATTTGAACGCCAATGGTGATTTAAATGTTTCGTTATTACTGCAGAATCGGTGCAGATGTGCCATCTGCACTGATGTACTAGTCTCTGGGAGAGAGCGACAGTGTCGAAACGGCCGTCGAGTAAGATGGTCATTGGGCGTTTGAGGGGCGTTGCGTTGAGCGCTTGGTCACTGCGGAAGGAATGGATTTTAGAACACTTTTCTTTTTTCACAAATCTACCAAAAAAATACATTGATGAATAGCGAGTAACCAATTTACAATTAACAGTTTCCGAGTCATCGCATCGTGTATGCGTGCGACTGAACGCTATTGACCCAGCAAATTCTCCGGGTGCACGTGAGTGATGGTTACGCAATCATTTTCCCATCTGCCACATTCGGACTTTAACAAACTTGAAGTTCGAGACGCGTACATCACACATACGTATAAAAGCCTAGCACCCCACTCAATGCCACCATCTATCGGATATTTGAGTACATACGTGATCAATGGATAACCATTATACAGCTCTACATGGAGAAATACAATAATAGACACTGGGAGAACTGTTGAATAATATGTGTAGTCTCAGACTTCAAAATAGGACTGTTTAATCATGGCAAAATCCTTTACAATGATGCTGCAGCTTGACAGGCCTTTTGTATCAGATCAGTTGGGATAACAAAGTATTTTTAACGAGTCTCTACAACTTAAATCTAATAAGAAATTTAAATTTTTCGTGATTATATGTGCCTTAGTAAAAAGATGAGAATCAGGATATGTATCTAGTCGTGAATTTGTGAAGGACGCTATATATTTTGAAAAGAGAATATATCATGAAAAACTCGTTGTGACAGAGCTTTTTATACGTATGTGTGATGTACGCGTCGCGAACTTCAAGTTTGTTAAAGTCCGAATGTGGCAGATGGGAAAATGATTGCGTAACCATCACTCACGTGCACCCGGAGAATTTGCTGGGTCAATAGCGTTCAGTTATGCGTGCGTCCACCTCAGAGCTCGACGTAGAACACTTTAGCCATTTCACTGAACCAGTCTGCTCCGCAGCTAAGTTGTATAGCGATGTCAAATCCAGATTTCTTGATAGACAGAAGGTCGAGGAAGTCATCCTTCGTTGCTTTCACTTCGTTGTTATAACTGCCCTTGGCGTAAATGCGTACTTTGGGTAACGGTCTGACGACAGATGGCATCGTACCAAGTTCCTGGTTCGATTCGTCTGTCTGAATGGCCTTCAATACGTCACAGAGGAGCGACCAGGTCTGTGTAGGGATGTCCCCTACATCGAGTGTAATCTCTTCAAGCCGGCGAAGGAGGTTCAACTCGGAAGAAGGCTGAGTGAGGGTCGTCAAAAACGCGTCTATCCATTCACCGTCGGCTTCATGAACGACATGGACGTGTAGATGGGTGACTCCGGGAAGTTTCACCAAAGACTCGGAAGCGTCGTCCTCTGCGTCCCCGAATATATTGATACGAAGGATGAATGTGTCAAGAGGTGGACTAGATCGACGAAGAAACTTCTCAAGTGACTCGATATCCCCTGGGCCACCGCGCCGGGCGGCTCTTGTGTTCGAGGCTGTATAATCCAAATACTCCAAAGACGGGAGGGTTAAACATCCCATGATATCATGGTTTGTTCGGAGATAGACCAAAGAACGATGGGTGATGATCGCGTGTTGCATACATTGGCCTTCCGGCCTAGAGCCCAGAGGGGTATCGCAATAGCGTAAGCCCTGAGCACGGCGAATGATGTGAAGGAGCTCTTCATTGCCAATTTCGCGAACCTCGAGATGTACAAGATTATCCCACCCGACTTGCAATAACGTGATGAGGGGGGCGAATTTTTGATGAGAGTAAAGATATTTCGGCTGTATAGGGTGTATTACAGGTACCATTGGGCCGCGAAAAGCTGTCTGACCACAGTCGAGGACTTGGAAATAAAACGAGGTTACAGGGGCAGTTTCTGGGAGTCCGTCGAGTAGTGCACAGTGGATTGTCCAGGGAGTTCGCAATGCCAAGACGTGCCAACGAGCTACGTGCGATCTCAGAGCCTTTATCAGGCCTTTGCGCGTTGGTGGTATGCCGTCGCTTCTACCATTGGTACTCCTGTACTTGGAATAATCACCGTCCAGGAAAACGACGATGTTAAGAGGAAGTGCCCCCGATCGGCGAGCCCACTCATTGATCATGCTGAGCTGCGTTCCCGGTGATTTCCCGAGGTCGACGACGATATCCGTCCATATGTGAGGCGTCCGCAAAGCGACCTCTCGCCATTCTTTGCAAACGGCGCCAAGGAGGAGAGGCGGGGAGCGATCTGGCTGGCTGAACAACGGCTTGCTCGAGCCCTCATTATACGACTTCTTGACACAAACGAAAATCGCTGCGAGAGTTTCGACGGGCATGTCTTGAATAAACGTGGTCTGGTGGGGTTTCTTGATGATTTGGCCTCGTTTCTGGATAAGGTCTGAAAGGCGTTGATGCGTGCTGGATATTTCTTGGTCGACAAGGGCGAGGTCCGCACACACGTAGCAGTGTTCTGGCTTGGCGCAACTTTGGGCGATATCGACAACTCGAGGAATAAACCAAAGGGCGAGATTTTTGTAGCCATCGCAAGATGGAGTCGGGTCACCGTCCTGCTGCCAGTGACATGCATCCTTTGTCATAGGGCGTTGGAATAATCCGCTGTGGATGCTGTCTTCCATAACTTCAAGAAAATAGGCGTCTGGCTGATTCAAACAAGTCAGTTGGTTTCACGCCCAGCGGAGAGCTTTCTGAATGAACGTACAGCCGGTCAGAGAGAGGTCACTGGTCGTGGTCAAAACCCCAAAACAACTCGCGATCTTCCAAAGTTCCCGTGGGCCTGATCGGCCCGGGCACCCGGTGGTGAGCGTCCTTCAGGCTTCAGCCTTCCAAGTTCCAGTAGGCTTCCCCAAGCCTATCTACTTGCTCTCTGTTTTGTCCACCGTGCTCCTATAGCCAAAGACACCAATTTCAATAGGGAGAATACCCACTGAACCGGTGCCAAACCTACACCTTGATTTGATAGCAACGCAATATTCCACTCTTTATTTGGTCTTTACAGGATATGATCATATTTTCCAGACTAAAAACCCCTCATGATCAAACATATTGGCAATGCTTCTCTGATGAACTTGGTAAGCTAGCCGCAGATTTGATGTTCTGGGTGTTTTGAGGGGCTGACACACAGCCAGGGTTTCCAATATAGCGCCTAGATCTTTGCCCGCATCCCTTGAAGCATCAGCATGCTCCCGCCGCATCCCAAAAAGCTCTCGATTAAGAAATTATTTCCCAATCGAGGTGGTCCCAAGACCCAGTTCGGCATATTTTTTTGTCGTGCGTGGCATGATACGGCCTTTATTATTACAAGTATGGTTCGTTTCAACGAACATTGAATCAAGTGAGAGACCGATACACGCAAACTCGTATCAATGGCCTCCCTCCCCAATCGGCCCACAGCTGATCTCCTAGAAACCTCCAGAACAGACCCGAGGCCTCATCAGAGAGTAAATAACAGTTTACGAGTGAAGAAATGCGGGTAAGGCTTTAAAAGGTTCAGAGAGAAAGCCCAGTGTCGGAATATGGTTACTGGTCGGCATGAAAGAAGGCGACCTGTTCACCATAACGTAAAGGAGGCTTCAAGATGAAGAGAGGCATGGCCATGGTATATGCACATACACATACGCTTGATTACGGGGTTCCGCGACATTGGCTGATGTTGGCGAGAGGACGGCTACGTTCCATACCGTTTCCTAAGATCCGAACCCATTCTTAGAGTTCCACCAAGCCAAATGTGTGTTTTTTTTTTCTGGATGATGTCCTCCCATTCACCGAGCCAGATGTAAACATGGAATGTCTGTGCCGCGAGGGAGACCGGTGGCCGGCAAAAGGAAGGGGTCGAAAGGAGAGATCGAGAGCGTGAAAGGGCAACGGAACGGAGAGGGAATCATGTGATTTCACGCTTCCCCGGAATGTGACGTCGATCCGTTTCGGGACTCGGGGGACGGATATCACGGGGAGCCGGCCTCATTCAGCTCGTCCTACAAAACCCTCTCGTCGTCTCACTTCCCGTCTTCACTTACACTTACTTGCATATCCCCTCCACGCACCGACATCCAAAAACAATGACCGTCCAAGGCGTCAAAATCCACACCAAAGTCGCCCAGCAGGCCCAGAACGAGCTCTTCACCGACGGAGCCCTCAAGTTCCTCGCCGCGCTCCACCGTACCTTCGAGTCTACCCGCCAATCCCTCCTCGTCGCACGCGAAGACGCCCAACGCCGTTTCGACTCGGGCGTCCCCCTCGACTTCCCCAAGGAGACCGAGCACATTCGTGCGGAGCCTTCATGGCACTGTGCGCCCCCTGCTCCCGGTCTGGAGGACAGACGAGTGGAAATCACTGGCCCAACGGACAGGAAGATGGTGATCAACGCGCTGAACAGCGGAGCGAAGACATTCATGGCTGACTTCGAAGGCGAGTATCGTTTACTTTGATTGATTCCTGGTGTGTTTCTGACGTTTTGGATGTTGTTTTCCAGATTCAAGCGCTCCCACTTTCGCCAACATGATCAACGGCCAAATCAACCTCCGCGATGCCATTCGACGCCAAATCGACTTTGAGATTGGTGGAAAGAAATACAAGCTCTCTGAGAACCCCGCCGTGCTCATCGTCCGGTCCGTATATCTGTCTCACCAATGTATGTCTTGCCTATTTTTGCTTATCTGCTCCGCGTGCACAGACCCAGAGGATGGCACCTTGACGAGCCCCGTATCACCGTCGACAACCAACCCGTATCTGGATCTCTGTTCGACTTCGCGATCTACTTCTACCACAACGCCCACGAACTCGTGAAGCGCGGGTTCGGACCTTACTTTTACCTCCCGAAGATGGAGCACTATCTGGAGGCGAGACTCTGGAACGACGTCTTCGTCTTCTCGCAGTCGTACATCGGCATGGCGCACAACACTATCCGCGCGACCGTCCTCATCGAGACTTTGCCTGCTGCGTTCCAGATGGAGGAGATCCTATTTGAACTGCGAAACCACTCTTCCGGCTTGAACTGTGGAAGGTAACGCCCTGGTTCCGTTCTTGGATGACGTCGTCTGACCGGCTATTTTTAGGTGGGATTATATCTTCAGCTTTATCAAAAAGAGGAGAGCCGATAGGAGTGCTGTCCTTCCTGACCGGAAGGATGTCACGATGACCGTGCCATTCATGGACTCCTATGTCCGTCTCCTGATCCAGACATGCCACAAGTATGTTTTCTCGATTCCCATCCAAAAAAAGGACACGTTCTCATCGTTCTCGTTCTATTAGGCGCAAGGTCGCTGCTATGGGTGGAATGTCTGCCCAGATTCCGATCAAGGACGACCCCAAAGCCAACGAAGTCGCCATGGCCAAGGTCCGCGCCGACAAGTTGCGTGAGGTCACCGCCGGCCACGACGGCACATGGATCGCCCACCCTCTCATCAACAAGATCGCCCGTGAGGTCTTCGACCAAAACATGCTCGGCCCCAACCAATACTACAAGCTCCGTTCCGAAGTCAAAGTCGCCGCCGCCGATCTGCTCAACACCACCGTGCCCGGCAAGGTCACCACAGAGGGCATCCGCGAGAACGTCGAGACGTGCCTCGCGTACACCGCGGCGTGGGTAGGAGGAAATGGATGTATCCCTCTCAACTACCTCATGGAGGACGCTGCCACCGCTGAGATCACGCGCGTGCAGCTCTGGCAGTGGGTGCACTATGGCACGCGGGTGGCGGACACGGGTGTGCCTCTGACCGTCGAGCACGTCGATGCGCTCATCAAGGAGATCGCTCCTTCACTCGGCAAGATCGTCGCGGGCTTGAAGGAGGAGGACGTGCGGATCGCGGCCGAGTACCTCAGAGGTCAAGTGAGGAGGAGCTGGCCGAGCGAGTTCTTGACGAGCGATCTGATGGGATACTTGGCCGTAAGGGATGGTGTCGAGCCCGGCTTGCAAAGAGCGGCGCTGTGAGCGATCTTTTACTTTTTCGCCTTCCCATCCTTCTTCCCCTTTACTTCGTTTCCGTTCGTTGGCCCAGTTGACACGTCTTTCTTTTTTTGGATCCATCGATGCAAATTCTCCTCCACTTCCCTCTCTCTTTTTTTTCTCTTCTTCTTTATTATCAAACCATCCTATCATATTTCCGGTTTCGTCTTGTACGGCCAGTTCCGCGACTCCTCCATTCAGAGGGTATATGTGAAGAGCCCCGCCCTTTTTTCTTTTTGTAGCACAATAACTGTTAAATTTATTCTTTTTGTTCCCTTTTGTGTAATAGAATATCAAAATAACAAGACGAACATTGGACGTTATGTATCACCTCGCCGTTGGTTTTTTTTTGGTATTGAGAGCATCTTTTAGATGGCTTGGTTCTTGAGGAATACGTCCTTGATCAAGCTTGTCCCGTTTTTTGATCCAGGGAAGAATGACGGGAAGGATTCGTTATCATCCTCGTGCTTTCTCTCTTCGGAAGTTTGATCTCGAAGGTGGGGAAAAAAGAAAGGTCGATTTGTTTTCGATCAGTGCCGTCTGGAAAGCTAGGAAAGAAATCGGAAAGAGAAGAAGAAAGAATTATATCAAGAATCGAAAAAAAAGAGTGTAGGTATCATAGGACGTCGACGAGATAGGATCGGATCGTGAAGGAGGGAAAAAAGAAAGAGAGAATAAAAAAATAAAAAAGAGCAAAGAAAGAAAGGGACGAAGAGGACAAATGGAGAAGACGGAGTAAAAAAAGAAAAAGAAAAAGAAGAGGAGAGAGAGATAAGCGACGAAAGCACAGGAAGAGAGAGAGAGAGGAGATAGGAAAAGCGAAATGGACAAAGGTGTCTAGCAAAAGGGATGTTTTGATCTTTGGTGAAGAACAACAAGCACCAGGTTTGGTCGATCGTGATTTCAACGAGTCAAGGATATTTATCCGGTCTTGGAACTTGAAGCTTGAATGTTTGAACCATGACGAGCCGAGGGTAACGTTCCAGAAACATACATTGTCTTTGGTCCTGTTGCGCATACATGTACATACTTACACAGATAATCGTAGCAGATCGTACATTTGGCTCTTTCTTCCTTTCATTTAGATATTTCTGGATTCAAGGGTCGTGGCATTAGAAATCGATTCTGGCATGCTGAAGGCGATAATCACCGTAATTTGGGATCAAGCACGCTCATGCTCCAACCCCAACTCGTTTGAGATAATCGATTCGATGGGGGTTAACGTCCGTCTCTTCACTGCGATTATATGGAACCCATTTCGGCTCGTCCTAAAATGTGAGGGAAAGAAGAAAAAATAAGCAACGGGCGACAGTTAAACAACGACCAGGAAAAGATATCAAAGGAGATAGCAATGCTGACGCACCTGGAAGAGACGAAGGGCACGAATGTTGTTTTGCTCGTCGAGTGTGAAACGGTGATATATTCCAGCTGGAATGACAATGAGATCTCCTGGCTGTACGGCAAGGCGAATCCAATGGTCTGTGGGTGTTTCTGTGACACAGATCAAGAAACAAAATGTCAGCCTGCTGCAAGGAAAGGAATCAAAGAGATGTACCTCTAACGTCGAAGAACCCAGAACCAGAGAGGATGTATCGGATCTCTTCATCTTCGTGCATATGCCTGAGTAAAAAGGCGACATTTTCAGTCGATCTGATTGTTTTTCTGGATGCGAAATGAGGTGTACTCCTGGAAAAAGGTCTTGATCTTTTCTTCGTAGATCTGAGAGAGAAAGAGATGGCTCAGAATGATATTCTCAGGATCGAACAAGATAACGAAAAAAAGAGAGAGAGAAAGAAAGTCTCTTGTGCTGCTGCTGCTGCTACAACCACAACCACTAGATAGTAACGACAAGAACGAGCGCACGAACCTCGCCCATGCCCTCCTTCGAAACGTTGATCATGTCCCTGTTCTTGTACCCCCGCTCTAGGGCGATCGCGTCCACCCTTGGCTCGTATCCCTCCACAGGGATCGTCCAATGCTCCACATTCAACATCTTCAAAGTTTCCTCGGAGACCGGACGCGTAGGAACATAGTCGTGGGGCAGACGTTGGTCGCCTGGGATGTTATCGTAGTAATATGCGCGCATTTTTCAGTTGATTCGATGTATATAGGAAGTTTTGGTGAGCTTTTAGTCTGGATCAACGAACAATACAATTTTGTGCGGCAAAAAAGGGGAAAGAGGGGAATCAGGAGAGGATTGGGCAGAGGTAGGTGTGGTTGAAGTAGAGCTATCGAGCTGTGACGATAAGTAAGGACGGTGACACGTTCGTCACATGTCACGTAACACATGGCGGTGATCGTCATCTATTTGTCCTAATTTGTCCCCTGTCACAAACGTTATTTAAAACATCGTCGAGCGCTTGCCAACAGACATTGAACAGACACAACAGCTTTGTCAATATGGGTATCATTAGCTCATTTTTATCCTCTGGTTCCACTATTTCCTATTCATTCAAACCACCGACTCGGACGCTTCCTGAGCCCCCCTTCCTTGCTATTCCTCAAGAGAGGACCTGTCACCATGTCGAGAATTGGGCAACGTTCATTACCATGGCCACCA
Source organism: Psilocybe tampanensis (assembly GCA_019904355.1). Classification (NCBI taxonomy): domain Eukaryota; kingdom Fungi; phylum Basidiomycota; class Agaricomycetes; order Agaricales; family Agrocybaceae; genus Psilocybe; species Psilocybe tampanensis. The sequence goes on along the minus strand of JAHXRV010001916.1, from coordinate 4,517 downwards.
AGTCGACTCAAGATCGGGATAACTGTACTATCAGTAAAGTCCAGTGGCTCAAGGACACTGATGGCCTTGGACACGAGAGTCTCATCGTCACAGTCAACGTTGCCAAGCCTCCTTATGTCGCTTTTTTGATCATCGAGCGCTACACTCCGAGAGCTTCGGTAGAGGCTGCTTTAGAGGGCGACAATGCTCTGCAGCTTCTACCGAAAGGCGTATTCGCAGTACGTCCGCCCTCCATTATGTCTGGTGTCATATTCATATCCTTCGTCTCTAGTCAATGGATACAGGCGCCAAAAAGCAAGCTGTCGCAATTCTTCGTAACAAACTCAAAGCCGAGCTCAAATTGATAGAATACAGAGACAGTCGCGACCGCCTCCAAGTAGCGATGAGTCTTAAATACGGCAAGTTCAATCCCGATCCTCATATCCCGCTCGACACAATCACCCGGGGTGAGGTCACCTACGGAGTCGAACCCACGCCAGAATCCCTGAATGCTCTTTGCTTGGACGAATTCACTTTCGACAACCCCGACACCGCCAAATTCGTTCTTCGTGACCTTGGCGTGATGTCCCTTGAAATAAATCATTACCACAGCGCCTGCTCTTTGACTGATCACAACTCCTATTGGTTTGCTAGGACTCTGGCAGACGTCATCGCGAAGATGAAGAGTCCTACTACGAAAACACCAGAGCGTGCGCATAAGCTCGCAGGATACCTGGCCAACAACAGCCAATTCGGTCGCATTGTCGATTCTAATCCAGCCGAAATCGATCAGTTGGTTGTCAGGATTGAGAACGCCATCCAAGCTGATGAAAAGAGGGTGAGGGATTCCTGATTAAATGCCAGTCTTTGCTAATTGTTGCAGATCGCCGAGGCGGAGGAGTCTGCAGCTACCATCAACAAACGAAATCGAGAGCGTGCAGTTACTCAGGACGCAACGTGAACCCATTTTATGGACGACGAACTTGCCGCTTCACGGGCCAGTGTTGAGAGGATGCTGTAGGAGCGTGCTAAGGATGTCTAAGGTATGCAGGCACAGATAAACCAGATGCAAGCTCAATAACATCATACAAATCCTGCACCGCCAGTCAACCGGACGTCCCCCCTGGTGTTACGACATTCCTTCTTCACACCTTCTTCGAGAGCTTTATTTTCGTGGTCTCCGAGTCCATGGCTAACTGGGTCTGCCTGAACAACATCGTGTCAGAAACTCAAAACGTGGAAAGGATAATTGGCAATCGACTTACTCTCTCCTCCAAATAAACTTGGATAGCGGTCTGGACCGCGCTTTGAGATCAGCTTCGCCTTTGGCATGGCAAATAATAGAAAATTAGTCTCAATGTCCACTGATGGTACTGCCATGGAGAAAGCACGTACCGAGAACACACAGGCACTGGCGGGAAGAAGGAGTTGAAAGACCAGCTCGTAGTTGAGCCTAACGTCCTCCACGGCGTCTGAATCCAAGTTCGTACATCCTTCAAAATTTCCAACCATAAGTCGACCTCGGTGATAGTGACGTTGTCCCGCGAAAAGTCTACAGCTGCTTCAACGAGACTCCACAAAGTGGAGACATCGTAAGTGTAACTGGTGTCCATTGATGGATTGATGAGTGCATTTAGTTTCGGCGCTGACGCCATGGGAGGTGCTGGTGAGAAATTAAAAGCAGCGTAAATCAAAGATGATATGAATGTCAGCCTAAAGCGAGAAGTTCAAGTTAAGGAACTGTCGGGGTTTTGTGCCTCCATTTGAGAGAGGCCCGCTGGGTCAACTAGCCTGAGGCTATGTGTCAGCCGCTTTGAGGGATTTTCGATGGTGCGAGATGCGGAAGCATGAAGGACGTTTTGGGCAAAAGAATAATTATATCATTTATATAAATCAGTGCATCCACAATGAAAGTCACATCTAGTTTTTGCAGAGCTGTTTGTGCCTCGAATGAGGCGCTATATGACATATGTACTCCATACAGAAATGTGAGCCTCAAGATATGGATGAGTGACGTTATTCCAAGATGAAAAAAAAAAAAAAAAAAAAAAAACATACCTTCAAGAGGACTGGACTACAGAATTAACAAATCGTTTCCAGACGCGTTCTCGAATTGGATGTTCACTCCTGAATGTTTAACCTCCAAAAGACGTAGAATCGGACGCGTTTTCATCCCGGCTATGAGATCATCAGAGAGAGGAATGGAGGCTCCAGACTTCGTTTTTCTCTTGGGCGCGTAATCATTCGGGATGACCAGTGTGCCCTCGTTCGAGGGGGCAGCATCGTCGTGTCGGAACAGGCGACTGAGGGCGGACCAGGACAATGTCGATAAAAAAGGCAGCTTGAATGTAATTTTCTTGAGGCGAGATAGTGATTTGGGAGGGGAGGGGAGTAGTAAGTCAAGAAGATCGTCTATCTTGACAGAAGGCGGGTGCCCATGAGGATAACTATTAGTATCAAACTCGAGGACCAGCGATGTGATGCCGCATAGTCTTTCAAGGGAAGGGAAGGAATCCCACAAAGGGATGAAACATTGAAACATAAAAACATCCAAAGGGGCACGGGATCGATCCAAAAATTCGGCGAGAAAGTCAATACTACTGACGCTCGGCGCATAGTAATGTAGGTACTGTAAGGAAGGAAGTGTTAGATGTTGAATCATTTGGACGAGCATGGGGCTGAAAGAAATGAGATTGTGGTGCGTGATATGATCGAGCAGACCATTCTCCTCCAGTTCGTCTGTTACAATACAATGCCTTAACTTTGGAGCATGTTGTATGATATAGAGTATCTCTTCCATTGAAGCTTCAAATAATTTGAGGAACTCCAGACGGTGCCATTCGAAAGGAATCACATTGTTGTAAGTCACATTACTGTTGGATATAAGACGCCTTGGACAGAGAGGATGCGTTAGCTTGATTTGTTCCGTGTGCGCAGGCATATCAAACACGGAAAGTGTGTTAATGAGAGTAGTGCCTTCGAGATTATCCAGCAGCCTATGAAATATGGAATCTGGGACACATAGGGCAAGATTGTTCCATCGGGGTGCAAGTAACCGGAGAGTCGATAGTAGAATGGACAAATCCATCGATTGTTGAATGGACAAAGAAAAGAAATCCTCGTCACTGGGGAAGATGGAGATGTCAAGGAGAAGTGTACCAGATCGACACGCCCACTCCCTAACCATGTTCGATTGCCCTTCTAAAGGTTTCTTCAGGGAGATAGTGAGGTCAGTCCACAACTGAGGCAATGCCAAACTGATTTCCCGCCATCTTCTGCAAACAGCGCCGAGAAGAGGCGGTGATGTGGATGGCTGGCGGAAAGGGCGTTCTGGAACGACATCATACTCGGGAACTTCTTCGGGGTCGAAATCCAAGCCCCCCTCGGCTTCGCTGGCGAAGAGGAATATCAAGGAAAGGATTTCGACAGGCATGCGGTGAATCAAGGTGACATGGCACGTTTTAGCCATGATTTTTTGTCGTTCTGCCACAAGGTCGAAGAGACGCTTGTACGCGCTGGCTATTTCGTCGTTGACTCTTGCATAGTCTGTGCAGATGTGACAGCCACGCAGTTGGCACTCCGGGCTGACGGGTATTTGTATGGCCTTGCAAAGAGTTGTGCACGGATCACAAGAAAAGGACTGAGCCTCACAAGAGGTGTCAGATCCACCGATCCAGTACACTATCTCACGGGGGGGGGGTACCTACCATATGCCATATATGGACGCTCCCATCAGCTCGGCAGACGAGGCGGCACTCTGATAGCAGGCTGGATTTTTTGACCGTGTCTGTCTCAATATGAAGCTTTGAGGCTTTGAAACTTGAATTTGACAAGGCCCTGCCTATAGGCGCGTGTAGTCTATCACGCCCTCGATAAGACCTCTGTTACAAAGCCCTCTGCCTCTTCACTTGGTCTCTCGTGCACTCAAAACACTCCACATTCTCCTACTAGTAAATGTCTCCACAAGTAAATGTCCATTTTCTACTCTGGCTCTCCCAGGGCGCATTCAACAAAGTCAGTCAGCTTAAATCAGCTGTACTTGTAGTAAATTGGACTCGAGGAGGTTGCGAGGAGGCCCTCTGAGGCCTTGCCGTGAAAATGCCGAGTCCCGGAAATCACCGACGTCGCTTTGTAATCAGAGGATTTGGTGTACTGGATCGGTGGATCTGACACCTCTTGGAGCCTCACTTGTAGGCCTCAAATCCAATTTTTTTCGAAGGTGAGTGTCGTGGTCCATACTATGGTTCGTTCAACGTTTGGATTCTAGAACAAATAAGTTCTGGTAGATGGGACCACTTGATAGCGAGACTTGTTGAGTATAGTCGGAAGCGATACAATGTAATGACGAGAATGTGTACGAAATGAAGCAGAAGAGCTGGTGGGTCGATGTTGAAGAAGTGATCAAACGCGTTTGATCAGGGTCTATGTTAGCGAGGACCCTTACGCGTCATCGACGCCTGATTAGATTAGATTCCTTTTTCTGTTCCTTTGTCTTGCTTCGTATATAGCCCTTCGCGTTCCCTTCCTTTCTCTTCGTC
>JAHXRV010001895.1:0-14140 GCA_019904355.1 Psilocybe tampanensis | reverse complement strand
AAACGGTGAATGTGTCGGAAAGTTCCTAAATGCCTTAAAAGGCCGATAAGGCCGCCAAGGGAAAACTCGCCTTATAAAGCTTTATAATGCACATAGTTTCCATCATAAGGGACGATTTTTGCCACATAATGAGCCGAAAATAGATTATAATGGCGCGGAAATCCCTTATCAAGGCAAAAAGGGTCCATTATAAGGGAAAACGGGGCATCATCAGGGTTGACCCTTATGAGGCATTCAGCAACTTTCCGACAATATTAGGAAGGACCCTGCAAAACACTGTCCGGATTTGCGGATTTGAGAGGGAAAAAATTGCGGATTTGAGGGGTGTTTTTGAGAATTTTGGCGGACAAGCTTTTGGTGGAGCTTCACGGGGCCTCCGCACTTGGTCCGCACAGTGAATACCCCTTCCCACCCTCTTGGATCCAAAGCTGGACAGCAAGACATAGCGGTATGCGAAATTAATAGCCTCTGAATATGGTTGGAGATTCTGTAATACGAAGAACGTGACTAGAGGTGGTTTTAAACCACAAGACTGAAGACTCAGCATGGGCGATGAGCAAATGTTAGAACACCACTCACCCGCATGGCTGGTAGGTGGGTGCAAGTTTACGCCTTAAGGCCTTAAGTTTGGGTCGAGAATGAGAAGTTGGAGACAGGGACAGGGGGCTCGTTACACCACGAACTCGTCGTCTGAGCGCATACCAAAGATACAGCAGTCAAATTTCAGAATCGCTTTGTCATGGCCGCCACAGTGAATCATCCTTCTGAATCTAGAGTTTGACCACCAGACGTAGCGTTGTGTGCAGGATAGAACGGGCATTATGAGCCTTGCCTGTGATGCGTTGGTCGGGACAGGGTGAACCAATTTCCGAGTGTCCCTCACGAATAGTAACGGTGCAAAAAGTACATACCATTCGCTGAATGTGAGCAGGTCTTATTGTCTCGCAGGGGTGCACTTGAAATAGATAACGCCAATAACAGTATAGTAGGCATGATCGTGATCGAACAAGTATCATTCAATATTTGCGCGACATACTCTTATCACTCTATACCAACTCTACACGACCAAGTTCAAACCTTCTCTGTACTAGTACGTCATTAAAAGTTTCAAGTTGTAGAAGAGATGGGAGATGGCTCATTTAAGGTGCTTGGTTGGTCATGAAAGGTGAGATTTATACACAGATCAGACAAGCCATTGTTTTCATGCCCCCATTCACCAGGATTTGCTCGGATAACTATCAAGAAAGGCATATATTCATTTCTTACATCAGAATCGTAAACCAGCAGTCAAACAGGACACTATCGCAAGAACAAGGTCATCTTGTACATCATAAACCAACGGTAAACCAGACACTATAGCCAGGACAGGAAAATATGAGACCGATGATTGCTTCACTGAACAATCTTTACGATTCCAAGTCTTCTAGACTTGGAGACATTTGAATCCACGATCGCGCCTGTTGACATAGATCATGACCAAGACGCAGCTCATAATCGGGTCAGGCATGGTCTCCGACGGGATGTAGGTGTTGTTGACCACAATTTCGCCACTAAATTGATTACTTGCATGATCGTAGCTCAGAGGGAATATGTCAGCCATGGGCGTGTTAGCATTCTCATGACTCCATTCAAACATCTTTTAGGTCGGGAAATAGATCAGTGTCCATACTCAATATGGGTGGATTAAAGGAGCAACCTACCCTGTACCCATTGACGATGGGCCCATCCTTGGCATTCCATGCAGTGTAATCAATAACAACAAACGCAAAGGGATTATACTCCATGGTCGCAGTCGGGCTATTCCAGATTGGAGGAGTTGATGAAAAATTCTGTCAGAAAATACATAATTTCAAAAGAGATGCCACTCACAAAGCGGGAGTTTGAGTTGGGCGTGGATAGCGGCGAAGCAAGAGATTTAAAGACTTCCACTGGATATTGTCCATGTCATCGGGTTGGAAATCAAGAGTATACATATCGAGCTCATGGCTGTTTCCCCACTGGATGGCGACCGTTCTATTCTCATCAGGACCCTGCAAGATTTTCACCATGGTGATAGTTCCATCGCGGTTGCCTTCGTTTCTGACATCAAAATAGCTATTATCATCGCCCACGCGATTGATGGAATAATTTGGCCTGGTTTGACCACCCGTGTATGCATAACGGAATGTAGTCCTTCCTTCGGGTGGGGGAAGGGAGCGGCAGAGGAGCTGTTCGGGAAATATATCATTGATATCACCATGAAGCACTGGATTGATTTCGGCCATTGCGTATGAGGTTATCAGTCAGGATGTGGATGAAGTCGGTGAGCTGAGAGCTGAGGAGATGTAGTGAGTTGCTGGAAAACCGTCGATTTCGAGGCGTATTTATACCCGTTCAATTCTGTACCAACCCGCTGTCAGTACTCGAACTTGTGCTGTATGTTAGATGGTTAGAACAGTCCAGATTCAGGATAACTCATGAATACTTCAGTGTGCATCGCGTGCCAAGGAGTAGCATCTGTGTGTTGTGTCATTTTTTGGGCACTTCTAACTTGTTATGGCGAATCAAAGCCGTAAAATTCTATGTAGAGGAACAGTTATTGGTTGACGGTTCGTCGCAATTCCTGTCATCTTGACTCCGTTACACACACACTTGGACACGACTTTATCACAAGAAACATATTGACAGTTTTTATAATTACTGTAAAGGATTGCCTCGAGGTTGTTCTGTTACACCTTCTTGACGCACACTATTTATAGTCATTATATACTCCTGAGTCAGTGGATTCATCTAAGTAGTGTGTTGTGTGCAAATTGTAGAGCCGAAACAGGAAGGAACCTTGGACAAGTCTTAACAACGGATCTCGGCACTGGCCTATTCTAAGGTCCGTGCAGCGTTGTCTGGGGGAGTTTAAACCCCTTTTGACAACACCCACTGTCATACACCTTTATCGACGAGGGAAGCGATCTATACCTCGTTGTTGGAAGCCCTAAGTACGTTACTGGGTTCCAACTGCCTTTTGTGAGCTGATATTAACTCTACCACCCACGGAAAACGATAAAAGGGACATGCTAAGCGTCTACATTTGAAATTAACCAAAGCGTGTGAACATACTCTTGGCCGGCCCGTCCCTCTGAGCCTCTCAGTGTGAGCTGTGGTGTAACGGCCACTTGATGACAACCTGTGTGCGCGGTTCCACATACCACAGAGTACCGTGTAATGATGACTTTTCTGCTGTACTGAATAAACCGTCATCATAATGTAAGCCACACGAACACACACATCGATAATATCTGTATCCTAGACGGCTGTAGTCTGTACTCCGCACATAATCACAATCCAAGACACCCTCGAAGCAATGTGTTCCATATACACTCACTGCGTCATGTTTTCACATCTCTATTGAAAGCCCCCCCCATCGGTCTGACTCGAATTTATGACTCAAAAACTCGAGGTTCACGGCATCAGCTCATTACACAACATACGAAGCGTCATTTCAGGACTAGTAACATTTATTGAGGGTGTGTATTTTACAGTCATAGGGGTATGCTGAGCGTTCTCTTATTCCAGGTCTATTCTTTCTTCTTGATTTTTACAAACCGTTCTTACCCCCCTCCCCGGCTTCCTCTCCGAAGACGCGCTGGTGGTTCAGCGACTACACGGAAAGAAGTGGGACAAAGATTTTGAGGGGGGTTTTGAGAGATGTAAATATGTCTGTGGAAGCAGAAACCTGCAAAGGTTCAAGGGAATCCTTTAGGGACTTATGATGTCAGTCATTCTCATCAACAAAACAACCATACTACATCCCCTCAAACTAATCACACACGCAAACCGCAAGTATATTACAATCCATGTCTTTACAAATGACACCTTTCTGACAATTTCCTGATAATACTCGACTCGGAAGAGAAAATGCGCATATAGTAAATAGAGCGAAGTTCAACTTGAAGTTGTTGAGCAGGCACACCCCCGTACTCTTGTTCTCTGCGTCAGCAACTAGCTCGGGCGACATCCTGCGTTGATTTTGAGATATCCACAAAGTCGCTCGTGATTCTATGCTGGGAGCGCCAGGGCTGGCCATGCCACAACTCGATGTCAAGATCCGACTGACGAGCGTGACGGGAAGAGTGGTTCCGAATATCGTTTAGCTCCTGCACTGAGAGGAAGGATTGAATGCGAGGTCGGGCCAAAGCAAGCGAGACTCGGGCTAGATACCCGCTTGGGAGACAATCGATGGCGGGCGAGCGAGACAAGATTCAACGGAGTACTAAGTTGATGATGTGGTACTGCGACTTGGAGAGATTACGTCGGTATTCGAGTTGAAAGACACTGTAGGGGAGCCTGACACTGTACGGAGGTTGATCTCGTCCAGATGCTCAAAGTTATAGGTTGGGCGTGGAGGGGTGTGGGTGGGCATTCCACGGAGTCGGGAATGAACAGTGGCGGATTTGCAGGTGATTGGGGCATTTGGTCGTTGTTGGTCATTGTACCAAAGGATCAGATAGTCGCTTGAGTGGCAGTCGCTGTGCAGTGCCACTAGTCACTGAACGGCGTGGATTGAGATTGAGAAGACAGAAATAAGATATCCCAGTGAGAGTGGGGTAAGAATGGTTTGTCAAAATCTGGAAGAAAAGAAGGGCTGGATCAAGAGTACGTTCAGCCCACCCACACTGCGGTTAAATCCGGATCAGATAGCCAAGATAAACACTCGTCTCCTTATGGTGCTTCATGTACTCATGCATCATTTATGGTATAACGGGCCCTTGCCGTGAGCCTCGAGTTTCTATGCAAATGCGAGTCAGACCGTTAGAAGCCTTTAGCGGACATATACAAATGTTTATGGTATGCATAGCTTCGAGGGTGTCTAGGATTGTGATGATTGGGGGGCAGTACCGGACGAGTAGTTCGGCTTGTCCATATACTTGTCGGTCTCTCCCTCCGTAGGATCGTCCGTGGATCATCCATATTGATCTTGGTTGGAGTGACTCAGGACCTTCGTTTATTATCCCCGATGCCTGCCATCCCTGAGGGAGAATCTCAGCCAAACTCGAAGGTAACTCCGACGAGGGCAAAAACTGGCCAACGCAAGGTAGAAAATTTTGAAACAATCATCACGTGATTATAAACCGTAAACCTAAGGCCAATTCTCCGGCCAAAACGCGCTTTTTTCCCTCGATTTTTGCAATCATCAGCAACGTACATACGTAACACAACGAGGCACAGATGCATTCAGACTCCCCTGATCCACAGTGTGCTATCGACAGGGGCTCAAGCCACACCAAACAACGCGCACGGACCATAGGAACAGCGTCGAAATGCTGTTTGCTCGGTATTGGCATATGACTTGGAATGGATTAGTGCCGACATTTGTTGATGGAAATACGGCTTGTCCAGTACTTTCCAGCCTCGAGGCTACATAAACCGTACATAACACCCTTCTTGAATGGACTTCCATTGGTGTCATTATTATAGAAGATCATCAAATGTCCTCGAGGGACCCTCTCACGGCAATTATTCATCTGGTGCGTTATCAAAAATGTGTGTATTAGGGTCAAGCTGACTAGAATTCTGAACACTTTCACAGTAAACCGTTCTTTTCATGACTCTTGACTGCTTTGTTCCCCTATCACACGTTAGACTCGGAATTTGTGATAGCCTGTACATATCACACACAGATACTACTTCTTTGCACCCGCACATCGAAGTATTCATGATATATCCTGAATACGGACCCTTCTAGCCATCTGATGTAAAGCACATTCGAAAAAATTATGTTACAGCACTTTTGACCTGGATCCTTGTGTCTGATGAGGAGCGGGTATAAATAAGCCACTAAATCGACGTTTTTCCTACAACCCACTCAACTCCCTCAGGTGTCAGCCTTCAGCTCGCTGATCTCATTCACACCCTCTGGGCCAAACCTTCACCGACAACTTCATACGCAATGACTTCATTCTATTATACGTACATGGGGGGCCAACTCCGCACGCCAAATTATCACATCAAACGCATGTACGATAATACTGACTATTTTGATGTCAAAACCGAGGGCAACCTCAATAGAAGTATAACGATGGTGACATTCTTGCAGGGTCCTTGCAAGAATCGGACATTCGCTATTCAGTGGGGAAACGACTATGATTCAGCCGATAAGTATACTTTTCATTTCCAGCCTGACAACATGAAGAATATCCAGTGGAAATCCATGGACGGCTTGCTTCGCCCCCAGGAGACTCGGACAGACACAGACCAAACTCGGCGCCAGCGGTGAGTGACATCTCTTTTGAAATTATATATTTTCTGATAGAATTTATTATGAACTCCTCCGATCTGGAATAGCAAAATTGCGTGTAATCCTCTTGCACTCTCTGTTATCCCGTTCGCCAGATCGAGGATCAATGGTCAGTCCCCGTGGACGGCGGTATTCCCTCTGGAGTACAATAATAACACTCAGCAATATACCGGCACACTTGAGGTCAACAACTCCCACATGCCGTTGAAAGAAGGGGCTTCGCCTGACCTGCTCATGACCTGCGTCTTGACCATGATCTATCTAACCAGGTCCGATCGTGGTTACAAATATGCCCCCCCAAATTAAACGACCTGGAATCGTAAAGACTGTTCAGCGAAACAATCATAGGCTTCATATTTCCCTTTGGTTGATGTAGTGTCCTAGTGTGATTGTTGTTTGATAATAAACAAGATGAATGTATGTCCTTCTCTATTTTATCTGAATTTGCGGCGACGTTTGGTTTGAGCAAAATAAAAGTGCGATAAAGGGTGGGAGACATCAAGTTGCAACTCAATCCACTAGTTTATTAAGAAATAAAGAGAAACTTGACAAAAATCCGAGAGCAAAGTGACTGGAGAGTGTCTTGAGTGTGACATTAAAAACTTGTGAGTTTATGCCATCGGTTGGCGTTGAATGGGCCATTTATGTGCGTACTGCATGCCTTGATACCTCTATATGCGTTAACCAACGTTATACACCGGTTTTCAGACACAAATATTGGGCTCGCCTCCACCACATCCCAATATTGCTGACCGCTACGCCTCAGCACGCCCACGACGCCCCAACGCGTCCTTGACACTTCCCTCAGCATACCCCTCTCCAATGTCACAGGGTCGGTGTTGAGATTGGCGGAAACGTACCAATTAGAACGAGACACTCAAGGGATGCTGTATGTGGGACGAGGACTAGGATGTCGTTAATCATTGGAAACCTTCTCAGTCATAGTGGTCAAAGTGGTGGCGGAAAGTGAGATCCTGCGGATCCCGGAAAGCCACGGGAGTCCATCCTGATGGCGACATTTTGCGCTCGAACATCCTGGGGAGACGGTGCATAATCCGAGTAGAGGCATTCTGATGACTCAGCTGGAAAGTGTTGAGCTCAAGAAGATCGCGATGGCTCGCAAATCTGATGCGGAACATCTTGAGAATCGGTTCCCACGCACAAAATGGGGTAGCAATGGCGCTCACAATCCTTCACGAATGCCAATAATGATCGGTACTCTTTCCATCCTTTCCAACAACTAGAACAATCACGGAAAGAAGCTTGCGAGTCGAAGCGTGGGTCTACTGGTCAGTGCAGATGCGTGCGAGCACTCACCGCACTGACGTGCCGCGGCTTTTTCTCTTTGCCTCCCTCAGTGTGTTCTCTGTCTCACCGCCAAAAGCGTGCACCATACTCGAAGGATATTGCCTGTATTGGTTCACAACATGAAGAAGAGGCAATATCATCGAGTGGAGAGCGTTCACATCCACAACCGTGAGCTGGGAGGTCCGCGCCGTCGGTACTTTTTCTTGGCCTCTTGAAAGCTTGAATTTGAAGGTGTGTTTCGTTCGTTTCACCCCACTGAGGACTTCTTAGGATCATTTAGATACTTTTCTCCGGTCCAACAGCAGACGCAGACGCGTACCTATCAAGTTCATCAGGACTCGGCATATATGCTAGCATCAGGAAAACGCACGCCCTATTACTATGTCCTAAGATACGATGTAAGCCCCGTAGAATACATTGAAATAGCCAAAATCCAATACAATAAAGGCTCCATTACGGTAAAGTACTTTATTCCAACAAATTGCGACCACTGGAAATATTTCAGGGTATTGTGTTGGATTTTAGCTGATAGCGAGCACTCTTAGCGCAACGAAGGATCGTAATATATTTTAACGACACAAGGATCGCCCTCCGTTTCAATGAATCAGTTCCTTCCATGCAATGATATAATGAAAAGCCCTCTCAATGCCCTAAAATGTATTGCAAAGGATCTCGATTGAAGAACATATTTCAAGCGCCCGTTATCCCTTTTAATTGTCACTGCAAATCAATTGCTTCATGTTTGGTTTATTGCAGGCTGCTCATAGATGATATGTCAAGCTATCTAAAACACGTTGTAGCCTCGCTGTTGTTTTTCATCGTTAGGCCACGATACCGCCAATACGATGACCTGATGAAAGCCCTGTCCAAATGATTCGACGCACAAGAGTTGATTTAAAAATATACCCGATTAAGTAATCACTACCCGTTGAACTGCGTTTACCTTTATGACGACTGCCCTCAAGCTCAAGCCCTGGTCCTTTATCATCGTGTGCTCTACTCTTTAGCAGCGGCAGTAGAGACGTCCATGACAATCTGACCTTCCTCGTCATCCTCATCCTCCATGCCAGCACCAGTCATTGTCATGCCCTGACCTTGTTCTCTGTGCCACTGCCGAACGCCGACACCCACCAAGGGCGTCGATACAAATCTCATAAGAGGAAGAAACATTGGCAACACCATAGAGTTCCGCAGCGCGGAGAGCGGTCACAGCTGGGAGCTGGAGCTATGGGGACTTTTTATTGGGGGTTTTGAAGGTGCGTTTCTGTTTCCGTTGGTCGTATATTCAATGTTCATGTTCAGTGCTCGAGTAACGTCGACGTTGCCTTCTTCTTGCCATGCTATTCATATAGTTTTCTTCTACAGTACACGCCGCAGACTCGAATCCACATCAAGCACACCGAGACACGGTTTATCTGTCAACACGCGATGACGAAGGTCGATATGTCACAACGAGCATGATCACGTTGTTTTTCTAAGGTCTATTTCGAGTGTGTTCTTGTTCTTGCGATGGTCCTGATGTATCCTCGTAGCACCATGGCCCCGTTTACTGTCCACTCATCACCTTTTGCAAAACCCAACTGGATCAAGATATACGACTCGGCGGAATGATGTCAACTTTCTTTATTCCCCGTGCCTCTATGTAATCGTTCCTACCTCATGTTCATTTATATCCTAGATGTCAGGACTATCGCTATTTGTTATATCCAGGAGGGTCCTCACACCCTCTCTCATACCATCAATTCCAGAGAAATTAGAAAACGGTCACTCAACCTGATCGCTCGCATACGATGTACTAGATCTAGACGCCTCGATGGCATCGTACAAACTTGCTCTTTGTATCATGTGCCATTCCAGTCAAGTCCCTTTGTGCACACCCACGCCCGCACAGGATCGTAATGCTGTTATATTGCCGAGAAACCTCCTCTAAGTCAGATCCCAGAACGTGCCGTGATTTTGACATATCTTTCAATACAGATCAACAAGCCTCGATGCATGCGAGAAGACCGACACCGAGATCAGAATTCTATTCAAGTACTTGCCTAGTATGCGTCGGGGCATGACTGTGGGTGCGGTCTTTATGATACATACACCTTGACATCCACTCTGTATCCCCGTTTGAGCTTACATCTTGTCTTTTTTCGCCTCGATGTTCGCTGTTTGACACTCGTAGAGTCACCCGGTACATTAACGGTGGTATTTCCATTAACAAACTTCCATCATTCAGTATTGAGGTGTTGTGTTGGCATGTACACACCGGTTTAGCCAAGCGCCTAGATTGAGAATTACTTTCCCACCTCCATTCGCCCTTGTCGCACCGCCGCCAGGGGTATTGTTCTATATTCGACTGATGTAAAGGGGCTCCAATGGTCTGCTTGACTCACGTTGCACACGAACTTCAGCCTCGAGGTTCGCAACAAGGCCCCGTTACACCTGAAGTGGACTAGCGCGCATTGCGGGCCGGTGGTTGTGGGTGCACGGAACCTTTTGTTGATCGAGTCCTTTCTTTCTTCTAGATTTTGAAAAACCATTCTTACCCCCCAATTCTATCTTCCCTTGCACTTCACCCTGTTTCTGACGACGAGTTTGTGGTGTCATGAACCCTCTCTCCGTCTCCAACCTCCCGAATTCCGGGCTTGAACTTGCAGACACCTACCACCCGCGCGCGTGAGTGGTGGTCTGATATTCGCTTATCGACTGTTTGCCAATTACATATACTGATTGATTCTCAACGTCTCCAACGCCCATTCATGTGCTGTAGTGATATTGATGCTGGTGTAGCGTCCTGGACGTCAACTTGTCGCCATTCTAAGCTGCAATTTTCCTCGACGAATAGGAGTCGTGAATCGTGATCTTTGCCACATGTGAAGCTGAACTTAACGACAACCGCTTCGACTGCAATACTTGCACCCTCCAGCTTGTGGACCCGTTCATGCTTGAATTTGTCAATCTATCCTGCACCAGACCGCCACATAACCGTCCCCCATAGTCTGAAATGCTCCAACCGAGACGACTTTCGTCAAACTGACGCCAACAGATTCGACGAACGAGTTGCGAATGATCGCAAAACGAGTGTGATGAAGGGGCGAGACTGGATCTAAAAATAAACATGCTTAAGTAAGCTCTACAGCAATGATCTGACCTCCCCCGTCATCTCATCCTCATCCTTAACGTCGCTAGCACCCTCACTCGAAGCGCTCGATCGTTGTCGTTCTTTCATTGGCACACGAAAAAATGAAGGGACAACGCGAGCATTCAAACGTTCACCACTGTGAAGCTGGACTCTGTCGGCACTTTTTCTGGGCATTTTTGAAAATGGGTTTCTGATTTTTCTTTTCTCGTTCCAGCCTTCTGAAAAGCTCGTAGATTCATCGACATGCGCATCAAGCACATCGAAACACGGCTTATATGTCATCACGAAGGAGCATTAGTAGGGCAGGGAGGAATGTTCACAACGAGCACGATTCTTTTTAGGTCTGTCCCGGGTGTGTTCTTGTTCTTGGGATGGTTCTGATGTGTCTTCGCAGCACCATGACCCCTTCCACTCTCTTAGAAAGCGTCATCCCCTACAGATACACCCAAACCCTTGCTACGCTCTCCATCACACCTCCAAGTACCTGCACCGACGAGGTCCTACATATATTCGAGCACGACCTGCTGAATGTCCAACTGTGAGACGTATCAAGCCACGATGGGCTCCAATCAGATGGTAAGCCCTTCTTTCTACTCCTCCACTCGCACTGTATTCTCCCCTTCTCTATTCGCCCATCCGTTTTTCATAACACTCGCTGAACCCACCCCTGCTTCTCTCCCATACCCTCCATGTACGCCTCGCCTATGCCTAACACCTCCAGCTGCCTGTGCCCTCCGTCTCTCCCTCCGCTCCCGCAGCCTCACCCGCTCCACCTTCGTCATCGTCATCTCAACACCGCGAACACAAGATGTCTGCGGTTGACGATATGCCCTTCTTTCACCGACGCCATCTCTCGGTCGATCTCATTGTCGGGCGTGCATTCTGAGCATTCCTTCGTAGGATCATCGAGTGCTCAAGTCACGGGTGACGCCATGCCATGGATATCGTTTCCTTGCAAAGCACATGCCAGACGCAGACAAACACTGTCACTGCAAGCGCATCTATACCAGCTTATCTGCCAACACCGGATGACCAGGATGGCTTAAGAGTCTTTTTTTGATTTGGAGGTCTGTCCGTCCTTCCTTTGTCCTTTTTTGCGTTACCTCACTCTCGAACCGTGCAACATCTGGAGGTCCTTGATTTTGGTGACGCACATCAACACACTCGGATCCCTCCGCGTCTCTATCCCCAGCCATCCCCATTCCCTCTCTCTCTTTTCTCAGGAGCTACTGATAGACAAGTGTATGGTGGTGAACCCACATTTCCCCATCCGCTTTCCACTGTCCTTGCTGGTCTACCCTTCCTCCGATACCTTTTTATATGCCGCCCACACACCTCCACTGCCCCCCGTTTCTACTCTTCCGGTCTCCCTTCACTTCAGCCCCGCAGTGGTACACAACCTGAACGGTCGTTAAGCGCATTTACACACTCATTATCGTTCTATCCTAGACTAGGTCCTACGTACAGATGGGCTCCAGTCGGACGGTATGCCCTTCTTTCCACCTTCTCTATTCGCCCATCTGTTTCTCACAACGCTTGATGACCCCACCCCTTCTCCTCTTCCATGCCCTTTCCATGCCCTACATGTATGCCTCCCCTATACACCCCCACCACCTGTCTCCCTCCGCTTCCACAGCCTCACCCTCGTCATCTCAACACCGCGAACACAAGGTTATGGTGAAAAGAGGGGTATGGTTGGCGATATGCCCTTCTTTTACCCCTCCTTTCTTTTCCCCCTTCCCATCGCCATCTCTCGGTCTATCTCATTGTCTGGCGTGAGTTCGGGTCATCCGCTCCTCACCAACATTCAATGGCCCTGCCCTTCCCTCCTGCCCACCCGACGGTCAATAATCTCACTTGGACAAGTTAACTTGTCTTAACTTGGCCCACCCAAATCCAAGTTAACTTGGTTCCCACGCTTGGGGACATTCTAACTTGGGTTCGGCACGCTTCGGCACACTCTGCTCTGCACTACCAGTGCGCAACAAAAGTATGTCGTGTATGTCGCACCTCTGATGGTTTTCTGGGGAGGCTGATCAGACTGGTAGACGATTAAGAGCTACACCAAAGGAGAGTTGCTCACATAGTCCTTATGTAAATAATCCTACGTGTCGGAGGAATCACTGCATGGGCTGGGACAATAATTGTGGGACCAAAACAGGGCATTGTTACTGCCTCGAATTTGCGTTGAACTTATACGCTGAGGGTGTTGGGAGGGAGCACTTGGGAGTTTCATCCTCCGAACGTTATTATATCAATGTGGACTCACTGAGTAAGTCAATCAAATTCCCGGTTGCAGGCTGCCATGAAGAAAGTCAAAACTTACTCAGACATATTGATCTCTCAGGGGTCGGTATTTCGTGAACCGAATTGATAGGTTCGTCGAGGATGTTTCAGATACCGAATGGATTATCTCATGGATCGCAAACAGCCCTCAAGCGCTCAACTTCGCTCACAAATGCTCATTGGATATCTGGCCCGGGGAGTTAGGTGGAATAGTGGGCTCGGCAAAGCTCGGCATTGGCAAGTTTGCTCTGCCGAGACCCGGCACAAGCTCACTTTCGTTCACTTCAAGTTCACTTGGCGTCGACAATCTGACTTGGCCAGCCAAAATCCAAGCTAACTTGGGTCAAGTTAACTTTTGGCTGGCCAAGTTAATTTGTCCAAGTGAGATTGTGAACCACCTGCCCACCCTCGCTGCACGCCGCCCACACTTGCGCAGGACTCGAAATCATAAAAGCTTCAACCGTCGCCGACATTGTCGCATCCCAGTATTCTTGACCAAGATACATGGTCAATCGCTTCATGATACTACCGTCCCGCCCTGGTATCGCAGGTCCGCCAGGTCTAGGTGACGGTGGGATGGAGGACGGTTTATTGGGGTTTTCGGTTTTGGTCGCGGACTTCGACCTTGAAGCCTGATAAGCTTGACTCACGTTTAAGGCTGGACACGAGTCTTGACCACCCACGAGTACCTGTGACCCGAATCGTGGGAATACTCAAGGGTTGGCTGACCTGCGGATCCGGATCACCCGTTCCCACGGGTCGTCACAGATCCGGGTTTGGCTGCTGGAAAATCCATGACCCACAGGTCATGGATATATTAGGAAATTTTCGATAATTTTTGAATAAAATTTGATTTTTTCCATTGAAATTGATACATAATATAAGTTACAGACATTATACTTAATAGTACACACTATAATACACTCAATTCCTATGTTTAAACACTAAAAATTAATGTTTCATCACTGTTTTTCTTAGATGATTGACCGTGCATGTGACGTCCGAGTACTCATGGGTTTGACCCGCGGGTCACAGGTACTCGTGGGAACAAACCCGCACGGATCTGGGTTTGGATTTTTGGACCCAAATTACCCACGGGTTCGGATCCGGGTGATCCGCGAGTTAACTCGTGTCCAGCCTTA
>JAHXRV010001888.1:0-12929 GCA_019904355.1 Psilocybe tampanensis | reverse complement strand
AGGCGGCCTGAGCCACGGCCTGGCTATATATCATGTGACTGTGATATTTACAGTCACATTGTGGTCACATCGGCTGAATTTTATGTACACACCTTGGCAAAATTGGATTTGATGTATAAATGGTTAAATATTTGCAAGTACATCCATATACAGTAAATTCAATTTTGCCGAGGTGTGTACACAACATTGAGCCGATGTGACCATAATGTGACTGTAAATATCACAGTCACATGATATATAGCCAGGCCGTGGCTCAGGCCGCATCAGGCCGAGGCCAGGCCCAAGCCATGACCATCGGCCCCGGCCTGGATATTTTCAGGCCAAGGCCGTGAAAAGCCAGGCCTAAGCCACGGCTTCAGGCCTAAGCCAGGCCGTGACATCACTACAGATGACCTGGAGAACGCCATTTCCTTGTACAAGGAAGGACTTGATGACTGCCCCCAAGGCCCCAGCTATCGTCCAACATTGCTCGATAACCTCGGAGATGCTCTCAGGTGTCGTTACGTCATGCTCGACCAAATGGATGATTTGGAAAATGCCATTGCAAACCACCGCGAAGCACTCGTGTTCCATCCTGTGGGCCACCTATCCCGTGTATACACCCTGTCAAATCTCTCCAGTGCTCTTTTGACTCGATACAAGGTGTCCAAAGAAAGGGATGACATCGAGGATGCGATCGAGCTTTCGGGTCAATCACTCAATTTGCGTCCACCGGGACATCCTCAGCGAGATTTGTCTCTTTTTCAACTCGCTCGTTCTCTCATGGAACGATTCAGAGAATTCCAGGATATGGAAGATGTGGAAAATGCCATTTCCCATTATGAAGAAGCATTTTCCCTTTGTCCTCCTGGCCACCCAGATCACTCACTGTACCGCGATGAGCTGGCCGACGCTCTCGACCATCGGTATGCACAGTCCAACAGTCCAGAGCATTTGGAAGACTGCATTTCATTTACCCGTGACAAACTCGAGGCTTGCTCGCCTGACGACCCCAATCGTTCCACTTTGGTCAATCGTTTGATCGCCCATCTTCTGCAGAGCTATCGCACACTGGAGGATTCAGAAGACCTTCAAAAGGCCGTTGCCCTGTCTGAACAACAAATCGCCGCTGAAGACTTGGAACCTGATCTTCGAGAACAGCTTCAGGAACTAATTGATGAGGCAAACAGCCTCTCAGATGAGACGACGGAAGAATAAAAGAGTCCCTTTTCCCACGTCCCGCGATTTTCCAGTGGTATCCTGTCCAGAGGGAAATACTTTGAAAAGTCGTGATTATAATATACCAATAGGGCTGATGATGATTATCGGCACAGAAGCAATACATTCAATAGATACCGGGAGGTCAGAGTTTCGACCTCATCCGACGAGGACACATACTCCCAACCATCAAATGTCTTTCCCAATTCCGACTTGCGTACTCGTAAGCGTCTCTCCGCCCCCGGCGGACCCTCTCTGATTTTTCCGCTTCTTCGTTCCACTTGACCATAACCCTCGTACACGCTTTCAAGAGCGCCCTATGCCCTGAGAGAGGGTCGACGTAGTACTGCCGACTTCGGATCCGATCAAGGAAGAAAGGGGGGATGGATGGGTCCATAAACCGAACGCAGGCCTGGTTCATGTTTCCTACTTCTCGTTCGTCCGAATCGGGCACGAGGATGAATGGCGACACAGGAGATAGTATTTCCTTTACCCGCTGCTCGCTCTCAACATTCGTCAGGGCGGCAAGCACCGTAAGGGACAGGGGAGAGAATGAGACGATAAGAGTTGAAATCATACGATGGAGTAAGCGCGCACTGCGCAGAGGTGATTGTGGGTAACGAGATAGGAGATCGTGCATGAGGTCATCAATTGAAATTTCGCTCACGGTGGGATTGAGGAAAGGCGTTAAATGGCAATCTTCGAAAAGGGTTTGGGTCTCCTCCGTTTGCACATGTAAATCGTCCAGCTCGGAGAGGGTACTCGGGGATGCGAGAGTGTCGCCGAGATCGAGTTCCAACACGATGGAAGTTTCAGCATCTAGACATTCCGACTTTGGGCTGTCCTCGTGTGGAGGTTTTTCTTCCGACAAGTCGACTGCATCGTGTGGGGGTGCTTTCTCAATCGTAGTCTGCTGGATCTGAGGGTCTGGCTTGACTTCGGTTTGTCTATGTTGAGCTAGACTGTGGTTGTACTGCCAAAGGTTGGTCACTTTTATTGAATGAGTGCTCGCATCGTGGCTGGAATCTATTACATCGATAACGAAAAGTCAAGGTCAACCAGATATTTCACTGGCAGAAATGAAAAAAAAAAAGCCCTCACCGATGCTAACATTCCCAGCGACACTATAGAACTGGCCGCCCGCAATCGTAAAA
Source organism: Psilocybe tampanensis (assembly GCA_019904355.1). Classification (NCBI taxonomy): domain Eukaryota; kingdom Fungi; phylum Basidiomycota; class Agaricomycetes; order Agaricales; family Agrocybaceae; genus Psilocybe; species Psilocybe tampanensis. The sequence goes on along the minus strand of JAHXRV010001888.1, from coordinate 10,578 downwards.
TCATGAGCCCGTTCGAACATGCGTGGCCCTGCCGATGGTTCGAATTGTTCATCGGAAGGTATTGAGTTGTCCTCAACCATGTGGGCCTGAGCTCCCTCGTTGTTGTTCAAGGGGTACGCCTGATTTGCAGGCATGTTTCGTTCCGAGGTTTGGAATTGGATTGCGTTGGTCGTGTTGCTTGATCTGTCAATTCGAGCGTTGTCCGTTGCATTGTTCTCCTCCGCAAGCGAGAGTGTACGAGGGATATTCGCAGCGACGGCGCCTGGATAATGCGGGTCTCGTGTCTGTTGGCCGATATCAATTGGCAAGCCTGGGTCAGACCGGTGTGACGGTGATGCTCGGGTCCGTTTAGATGATCGCGCTTTAGCTTTAGCACCAACTCCCACTGCGGCTGACTTTGCAGAGGCTTCAAGCGTTTCCAACTCTGTGTGAGATGTACTCGCTCTGCCATATGTATCATCTCGTCGAACATTAAGCTCGAGTCTCCCAAGCTCCCCGGGTAAACAGGAGATCCCATTGAACATACGGTTGTTGCCTAGAAAATCAATGCGCTTGACACCTTTCTGCTTTTCTCGCGACTTCTCTTTATGATCTGCGATACTTTTGACACGTTGATCGTAAGCACGAGATATGGCGGCTTGCATTGTCGGCGGTGTGGCTCCGAACTCGGATGCGCTGACTGCCTTTCGCAGGAACTTGTACATCGCCTCCAGAACATCCGACACAGTAATATATGGTCCCGGCGTCGAGGCCAAAGCTATTAACTTGATCGGCCATGGTAGGGATGGGCAGGTTATGGTTAGAAATGGAACTGGGGGATGAGTGGCCGGTTCAAATAGTGTGGATCGTTTGATTCCATATTGATCAAGGGGCACAGAGGATGGGGGTTGAGAGAGGTTAATATTCAGAGGAGTTGAGGTTGAAAGCAAGGGATGAATAGTGAGTCGGGAAGGGGTTACAGTTGGTAATGGAGAATAAACGGTGTTGGACTCGAAACGTACATGTTTTCCGGGCATAGTGTGCACTGGAGAACGGAATGAGAGAGAGGTTCGTGGGGAAGACAGCATAGCCTAAAGGTGAATGTGCCCCATTATATGATCCAGTCCCGTGGCAGTGGCCGCAATTAGCACAGCCCATCCCAACGAGTAAGCACGTACTCCTCTTAGTCACTGCCACGACCCATCTATTTTTGGGCGAGAAGGAGGTATGTAAATATGGATTCGAAATCATGTAAAGGCGTCGAATACTCACCGCCAGGGGTGGGTGTCTGTAATCTAATCAACGAAGGATACCCTCTTCAATAAAGATCGGGATTCGTGTAACAGCGGTATTAAGCACGAATTTTGAGGGATTGCATCCGCCTTTGATAAAACTGAGTATTTGCGCGTCAGCGTATGATTACAGAAACAAAAAGCAACAAGCTGGAGCTGCATGGTCATGTAGACTCACCAATCCGAGCCTCTCCGGGGGAGTTGGATGACCAGGTGGAAAAGGTCGCGTTGGTTGTGTCACGTCGAGGCCGATTGGGTGGTTTTCGGGTGCTCGGTTTGTGATAGCAACATCAAGGTAATAGCGACCACCCAATGAGGTATCTTGCCTCACTTTGGCGCGATAAATGCTCTTCGGAGCGATGAGGGATCGTGGCTTCTGTTGTATAAGCGTAACGTCGACTTTTCTCACAAACGGCGGTTGTCGTGGACATCAAATGAAGGGTATGAAGTGGCGGTTAGTCCATTATTCTTGAATTATCTTCGTTGATTTCGGGGGCATGTCTGCAGGGGCGAGAAATCTGTCCAAGGATTGAGAAATGGTACGTTCATCGTGGTGGTTCGGGTCGAAGAGAGCATTCCCACGAATCAGCTCAACTGGGCCTGGATCATTTCAAACATTCTTTTCTACCTTTGAATCCGAAACTTAATGTTCACTTTCAGGGTTTTTGCACTCGTCTTTTCGATATGAATCATATGATATTGCCTCGCCTCTCTGTTTTATGTTTATTCTTCGTAGTCTCTTCATGATCTATCTTCCGCCAGGCTCATAATTAGGCAAATGCAAGGGTACGGCATACCCGCACGGGTTACGGGTACGGGTAGGCGCGGGTACGGGTACGGGTAGACGTCCGCGTACCCGTGAGCTTTAAAACGAGCCCAAGAACACCCAAAACGGACCAGATTTGACAGAGATATGGCCAAAACAATCATTCCGAGTCCGAAACGAAGTGAGGCTCGGCCCTATGGGGTCGTAGTGAGCTTTTTAGCCCCTGTAACGTTTATGCAGCCGGCATTTGCCGCTTCTTTTATGTTGTTTATGTTTCTGTCACCGGTCGGGTACTTCGTCATCACGTGCATGTCCGGCTCACTCCGTCATTTTCAACATCGATCCTGTCTACCCTCCCCTCTTTCCTCCCTGTCACCTTTTGCGACTCCTAGAACTTGTTCGGGCACGGACAGACGCTGGGAAGCTTGGGATCAACACCAAACGACGAAGGGACCAGGGACCAATCAGGAGGTAAAAGGATGTAATGGTGAGCCTTCATGATTTTTTTTTCTTTTTGTTTGATTTTCCTCTTTTCTTTCTTTTTCAGGTCTTCGCACTCCGTGCTGCACCATTCTCCCTTGGCTCCACACACCTCCCTTCCTTTTCACCATCCTGTAACCGCTGCCATGGACCGACATCAAGAACGAGCAGAAGAGCTCGTTCTCTGTCGGCAGGATGTGTAACCCGAACGTTTCAACACCCCGTAAAGCCAGCCATCGACAGGCATCAAGAACGAGCAGCAGAAGCAAGCAGAAGAGCTTGCTCTCTGTTTTTTCGAAGCACCACTGGCCAGACGATGTAGAGAACGACGTTTGGATGTTCCACCAGCCGGACGACGTTGAGAGCGAGCATTTCTGCTCGCTCTCTGTCGTTTCAAACCACTACCGGACGGACGACGTCGAGAACGAGCAGAAGAGCTCGTTTTCTGTTGTTTGGATGCAGAACAACGTGGAGAGCGAGGAGAAATGCTCGTTCTCTGCGTTCGGACGCTCCACAGGCCGGACGACGTCGAGAACGAGCGGAAGAGTTTGTTCTCTTCGTTCGGACGTTCCACTGGACAGACGACATTGAGAGCGAGCATTTCTGCTTGCTCCCTGTCGTTTCGAACCACCACCGGACGGACGATGTCGAGAACGAGCGGAAGAGCTCGTTCTCTGTCTTTGGATGCAGAATGATGTGGAGAGCGAGCAGAAATGCTCGTTCTTTGCGTTCTGACGTTCCACCAGTCGGATGACGTCGAGAACGAGCATTTCTGTGCTCGTTCTCTGTCATTTCGAAGCACCTCCGGCCGGACGACGTCGAGGATGAGTATTTTTGCTCGTTCTTTGCGTTCGGATGCTCAACCGGCCGATGACGTCGAGGATGAGCATTTCTGTGCTCGTTCTCTGCGTTTGGACGTTCCACCGGCCGGACGACATTGAGAACATGCAGATATGCTTGTCTACCCGTCATTTCACTCACTTTTTAAACACTCTCTACCCTACTACACCCATGACTACATACTCAAAATATATGATACTTGTGACTTAAATTCTCACTGGAAACAAAATAAATATTCTTTAACATAACATTTGAGAGTTGCATACTGAATTCTGACTCTGAAGCAAAGAAAAAAACACACAAAAGTTTGAGTGGGTTAAGGTTGATTAATCCTGGTCTAGAAAAAAAAGGGGGGACTCGGATATTGCCATGCTAAAAGCAGTGGCCCACCTTGCAAGTTTACGTTGTTTTGGCAATATCTCCCTCATTTCTTGTCCGTTTTGGACGTTTTTGGGCTCGTTTTGACGGGTAAACCCGCGCGGGTCACGGGTACGGGTTCCCACGGGTGCGGGTACGGGTAGCGTGGGAATTACCCACGGGTTACCCGTGCTATTGCCTACTCATAATCTATCAGATTCTCATAACGCACATTCTACAGAAATCTGTGGAAACTGGCATGGAATTTGGAATGATACTTTATTGAATCATGTATGTCTTGATATCTGCATGATCTTCACTGTTCAACCACTTCACGAAAAGGCCCAGCTCTTCTGAGGACAACATAGTACGGTCGTATTTCTATAACACAAAAATGTAAGTTTACGTCTCTGTGCTGAATCAGAACTGACCTTTAGATATCTCACGACCAAGGTCCAAAGCCCCTCCGGCGGTGTCCAAGGATGCTTGACGTGGGGATACAAGTATACTATTGCACGGATCGCGTCGAGATTTTCGGGTGTTGGGTGTGCGTAAGGCATGCATTGGATTAGAAATTGAAATGATACTTCGTCACTTTTGTCACTGATTTCCCTGTCGGGACGTCGTTCAAAATTTGGGTAAACCAGGCCATAAAGAAACGAGACCAAAAGCCTGAGAAGGGCGAATGCAAGGTGGGTATGCCAACGTGAAGAATCAATCAAACAGTTTGTGGAAATGTTTCCATCTGTTCCGGCAAGGTTTCCGAAGTATTCGTTATGGAATCGTTCCCGAAAATCAGCCTTCACGGCAGAATGGACATGATAGGCGAAAAATTGATCAATGTCTTGCAATTGCTCGTAATATAGGCCTCCAGGCAGCGGCCGCACTTTGATTTTGATTGACATAGCTTCCTCTGCGCTCCCATAATTGAACGCACATAGGCCTTTCTTGTTATTTTCAAGAAGCGGTTCCAGGAAGATCACCTGGAAAATATCCCCCATTACTGATCTCAATTTGTCCAGGAGGCTCTGGTCATGATCGCGTAAAAGCGTCACAACTTGTGTGTTCGTCTGAGTGGGTGAAGATCATGAGTGATGACAATGATGTCGTCTCTCGAACGTACATACGCACCAGCTGCCTGTTGATCCAATAAAATATTGGGGGGAGGATGACCCAATCAAATCGCCCTCCAATGCGAAACTTTTCCTCTTGTCGATCACTCCAAAACAATGCTGGTCCAGTAATTGCTGAAAGGATTGCCAGGTTGTTTGGGTTTTGGAAGTATTCGATGCCGTATATGTCTGAGACGCTCCTTCCGAAGAATTCTCGCAGTAAGTCCACGCAGATACCAGCTGTTATATAATCTGGATCACTGCCACGGAAAATGAGTAAAGAGGCATGAGGTTAGTGGCGGGACTCACTCTTTGCGCAAAACATAGTTCAAGCTGTGGTGAGCAAGCTCAGAGTGGCAATCTCTCCAGATACCTGTGGCACGCCAACCTGGCTCATCCCCACCGTTGAAAATTTGGTTCATATTCCTGCCAACGAAAAACCACACCCGTTCTAGAAAATTATATCTCAACCATAGAACATGACCATACTGCTGCATTGTGGACTGCAAATCGCCCACACCAGGGAGGGTCAGAGGAGGTGGATTATCATGTTCTGCGTGGCAATATTCCAAGAGGTACACAAGTGCAGGCGTAGCCCTGAAGTCAGAGCAGAATGGCAAAGCACAAAATGCCCTTCGATACGCGAGGTTGACGCACTCCCTAAACTCGTCGCATACAGTTTTCATCTCGTCCAAAGTTTCGGGGTGCTGCAGCTTTGTTTTCATTGCGTAAGTCATGCGATTCATTGAATAACTAGGATAGTCGTCAGGCAGAGACTGCGCTATAGATTGCAAGGGTTCCATGTCTTGGAGAAAGTCGAACAGGGACCGGGTGTGGACCACTCGACCTGGATCAAAGTTCCGAAGGGCTGCACTCATGTGGCGGAGAGGTTTGAGTAGGACACCAATATTAGACACCGCAGCGCATATTGTAATCACGGCCTGCATGCATGTGTACGTAGCGAGCGTGATATTCCTTCAATTTATCGAAGATTAGTCCGAAGTTTCGATTTACAGAATTGAAACTATGCCTTACAGATAACGGTATGGCGCCACTTGATAATTCTGTTCCATATTGCGGTAGATCATGCGTAGACCTTCATTCAACATCTCGGCCGGGATAGGATCCAAAGAAAGGTCGATGTAGAAAGATTTAGAGCGTTTCGCATCGTCAAGGAATTCGCCGAACGACCGATGACAAAACGATATTATTTCGCAGCCATCATAGAGATTTCCGAAGAGTCCATTTGGCACTAACGTGCCCTTTAAATTCTGGTCGTCCATTGATGGTTTATGGTTTTGTATGTCAATCAAAGCGCTCAACGCATCGAGTATGAGAAGAAATTCATTTTGACTTATACCGAGGAGAGTCTGAACCGCGAGGATTGGGATCTCGATATCGTAGTAGGATAGATGGAAAGCGAGTACACGCTTCATAGTCGCCCACTTGCATTCAGGGTACGCAGAGAGGATTTTCATATATAGCGCGTCGAGTTCAGAGAACGCCGAAGCACGATGTGGGCCAGGGCAGGTGATGATACGGAGCTGCTCTTGGGGGTTATGATACCTGGACGATTTCCCGACAAATTTCAAGACCGTTGAGGCGTAGACATACTGGCCAGATGCCTCGTATACAAGCTGGTCGAGGATTTTGGTAGAAGGCCAAGGTGGGACCACGGACCTCATCGTCCTGTTATTCTCCAGGTGGATGGTTTTGAACCCTTCGGCAAGATAGGTTCTGATGTCGGTATCTGCGTCTACGTCGTCCCGAAGGGAGAGCAATAACGTAATGCTGGCCAATCGCGCAGTTCCAAACACGTCACGAATCCAATACTCGGGACGACTCGCAATCATGAATCGGAGGGGAAGATTATGGTCAACGATTGCTTGTCCTATTATGGACACAATCTTGCTTTGGGTTATTCCTTCCGCTTCACTGCATTCGTCCAATCCATCAACGATGAGTAGTGGACTCTTGGACAGTAGAATTTGGCAGTGTAGGAGAGGCTGGACGATGAGAGAAAAGAGCTGAACTTCGATCGACTTTGTGGGAAGGCTGGGGTCTTTAGCGAGAACGTCGTTGATTTCCTTTCGCATAGGAGGGAAGTGGATAGCGAGCTGGTATGCGAGTGTAGAAAACAGCTTATTGGCGTTTCCTCGATCCGAACTGCCGCTCGCAAAGAAGAAGCTGCCCCCATAGACGTCCGGATACGATTGTTGTAGCAGTTCGCATATGGTGTGGGCAAGTGCCGACTTTCCTGCCCCAGCCGGTCCATAGAGCCATAAGAGACGTTTAGTTGTCTCAAAATCCTTGATCCAGTCGGTGATGCTTCCAATCATCCTCGTTCGTGTTCCTGGATGGCATTTCCCTGCCGCATACCGCGCAGCAGAGTCGAAGATCGCGTCAGCCGCAACGTGTGGCCAAAGAACGGTCAATACTAATGTCTAGGACCGTCAGACAACTAATCGGTGACCGACAAATCACATACCAGCATCATGATTGTTGACAACAGTGTTATTTGTAAACTGTCCATTGTGGACCTCGAAGTGGTGAGCATTCTGGAAATGTGTTTGAGAGAAGGACATTGAGTGGATGGGAGAATCGTTTACGACCGATGATGAGGTGGGGGGTAGAAGTGAGGATGTCGTTGGGTTTCCCAGCCAAACACTGCCTCCATGGGATAGTTGGGTCCGGTTGTGCCGGAGTCTGTGTCCAAAAGTATCCCTCAACGCCGACAAACCTCAATCGTCAATATCAACCTTTTGCTTTATGGCGTTCAGGCCAAACATCGTTTCGTTTTGTCGTTATGTTCTACCCCTCTTGTCCCATTTAAGGCCTTGCACTTCAACCACAGCCAGATTTTATATTCAGATTTAACAAAATGTTCGTAAAAGAACACTTCACACCTTATCGTTCTGATCGAGAACCTTTTGAACAGAAATGATTTAATAAACTGGGGAAGGGAAAGATTCCATCCTGCAGGGGTGGCGAAAGGTTGAGGTGTCTTTGATTTCATTGTAGCGTCATTTTCTGGGCGGGTGCAGGACGAAGAGTTTCGAGAGAACACGGAGATCCGATGTTGGACCTCAAGAGGGAGGTGTCAGAGCAGTGTTGAGGTTCGCCTGATCTCTATTTGACAGGGGACGAAAGGGTCAGCAATCTGGATCAAAGGAATGGACCAGAGGGAAACACAAGATGATAGAAGGGGAGACAAGATGAAAATAATGCACTATGTATACGAAAAGAAAAAAGTAGATCGAGAATAGACAAACAGATAAAAAGGAGAGGTAAAAAAAATGTATGTGATACGAAAAGGAGCGGAAAGTCAAAAGACAAACTGACCTCGGCGATTCGGAACGACGAAAAAGAAAGGTCCCATATCGGAGACCTTAACCAAATGAGGCCTGGATGCAGAGGATAGTAGGCTTGAGGAGAGTCCTTTGAGGCGTCTCGGAATGGTAGTCGGAGTGAGTACCAGAGGAAGGCTCGAGCTTGAGACCTTGAATTGTTGTGCCATCAGCGCCTGCGGATACACCAACAGCAACGGCTTGTACCCTTTGCCTGGTCTCCGAGTTGGGGCGTGGAGAAAGGAGACGAAGTCAGGTGGGGGTGGGAGGCAGTGGAGGGTGGCTTGAGTAGATGAGCTTGATGCCCGAGGCCAACGAGGGAGGGTAGACAGACGGGGTGCCCAAAGACGGGGTGCCCTTGCTGGAGTGACGATGAGCCGAGTCCTTCTGGTGCTGGATGGTTCAGGCGGAGTAACGAGGACAACCGAGGTCGACCTATGCGCAATTAGTTGAATGAACGAAATGAAAAGGCCGAGTTAAATAACTTACCTTATATTATTCGTTGGCCTTCTGCCCACTCCTTTTGCGTCGTTGATTCACGCGCACAGATGGTCCCAATCACTCAAGTGGTCACTTTCTCCAAACTTTCTCGACTCTTTCTGGTCGAAAAACCAATCAATCAATCAGAGGTCAAAAACAACAAAGAAAAAGGCTTACTAGAAATACATGTCCCTACTCAACCCCTCCTCCGCATTTTGGACAAGTATATGGGAGAAGTTTTGAGCACGGCCGGTCTAGACGCCAGGGTGCGAGGTTGCTCAGATGTTCTCTGGATGAAACTTAAGCCGCTTTATGTATGATGATGATAATCTTCATATGAGGTCTTCATGTGGCCACAGATACGTTTTTAAACAAACAAAAATATGGACGGCGCTGGGTGTTATGGAGGAAAATCCTTGGAAAATTTGACAAATTCAGAATTCAATCGGATGAGCCGCCGAGTGCGCTGTTTGGCTAGCTCAGTCTGGACAAATATTAGGAGGCCCCGGCCCGGCCGTATCCATCGACAATGTCAATTCTTTGCTTTGACCTGAGTAACATGATTTGGGACAAGGTCAATACTGTATTCCCTCACTATACTTCTAATTTTTGATCGACAACCTTTGAAAGTGATTGCTTTCATCTTCCAGTCGCAAAAAATTCGGCGGAGAGGATCGAAACATCGAGGATTAATAAAACGACACTGTTCATTCAGAGGAAGCGAACAATTTTTTATGAATAACAGGCCACCGAAACCGAAACCAGCAATGATTACCAAGGTCCAATTGTACCCCATCCTATCAGATCATACAGGAGGTATGCGCTATGCTCCTACTCTCGATATCCGGTTTTCATTATCAGCTGATTGCTGAAGCGGGGCCCAACTGCATGGACCTGGAAGGAAGGAGAGAAGGCTGTTGAGCGGGCCCAGATGGAGGAAAGATTTATTCATATTTGTTAAATAATGTACAGAATATATTGCTCCAGCCTTCGAGAACACGTCGGTCAATGTGAACCATTGTGAACGCTGCACCGTGTTAAAATAAATCAAGGTCTACTCAAACGATAGGGTCATAGGGAGGGAGGTCCAAAACCTTGAATACTTAGGAAACATCGCCTAAATTCCTGACTACGTAAAACTGTCCGTGATCTAGAACTTGAAGCCTTGTTTGTTCTGTCAGAGACAGTGTCGTGGTCTCAGCCGGGGCATCCGCACTGTTGTTGAGAACCGCAGCAACAAACCGGGAAAAGCTCAATGAATTGTCCGTTGAGCCGGGCCTTCTGTGACGCTGGGAAAGCCATCCGAATAAAAGGCAAATCCCTGCGAGAAAGATACCCCCTCCGTACGTCACCAACAGCTCTCGGGGATTGTAAGAGTATCGAATGGTGGGATAAAAGCAAGTCGTAGAGTAAGGTGTTACGGTGGAGTCGTATCTGGGTAGGTCGAGGTATCCTGATGCGATGCTAAGGCTGACGTTGTGCATCAGCGACGGAAGTATGGCCATCAACTCAACATTGAGGCCCAGGGACGCCGCTTTTACCATCCAAGTAAATGCCATCAGGTTTGTGTTGGGCGTCCAGGCATAGACTGCGGTGTTGCGTACAACTACACCACTCACGACTCGCGCGAGCGCGTCGCCGATGGAATTGAGTCCCACCCACATTGCTGCGCCGTTGGAGCTATAAGTGAGTGCGTTGTGAAGTTGGGGTGAGCCTAGGACTTCGATCGATGTTGTGAAATTGGTTTGCTTGATGAGTGCGGTATACGTTGCGTTGAATGCTTGTAGGCAAATGCAAGGGTACGGCATACCCGCACGGGTTACGGGTACGGGTAGGCGCGGGTACGGGTACGGGTAGACGTCCGCGTACCCGTGAGCTTCAAAACGAGCCCAAGAACGTCCACAACGGACCAGATTTGACAGAGA